>JALIZH010002850.1:0-11112 GCA_030522465.1 Rhipicephalus appendiculatus
ATCTGGTTTCGGATGTTAAATGCGAAGCATTTCTTTGCGTACTGTAAGCACTTTTGCGTTTCTATCTGCGTATCTATCTATCTGTCTAAACGCCTACGTCTGGCTGCTCTCGTGATGGCCTCCTTAACTTGGGGTATAGCAAAATTTGTATGGGAGGGTAAGATGTATTGACGAATATGTCTGGCTGGTCATGACGTGAATAACGTAAAAAATCCCGTCGCGTACGTCGTCAAACTCATTTGTCCAGACACGTGTGGCTCATACCCGTATACCACGGGCCCTGGAATGCGGGTATGCGCCACAGGACTTTGACAATTCATATCTACCCAAGAACAGCGCGAACAGGCATTGGTAATTTAAATGCGAGAGCGTTAAGAGAAACTGACATCGCTGGCGCTGACCCTGGTAATTTAAAGGCGACAGCGTTAAGAAAAACGGACATCGGGAGCGTTGACGCGAGGAATACAAAGAACAGAAATCAGAGTCCCAGCAGGAATCGAACCCAAGAATTCTGCGTGGCGATCAAACATTCTACCACAGAGCCATGTCAGGTCTCGAAACTGCTTTGGAAGAACACCCTATGCAGGCGTAATGTTGGTGAAACGTCAATTGTGGTTGCAGTGCTGGCTATCTAATTTGATAAAGATTGCATATGCACTCTTATTTCACAAGCGTGACGTCGTGTTAACGTCAGTTCTATATTTAAGCGCCGTCCACTGAAGCTGGTCTACGTGGCACTATAGCCAGGGCTACCTTCCTCGCAAGCGCAAGCGCTACGTATCAGCTTACGGCTTCTGGTGTTGGCAATATGCACGTTTCTGTTGGCATCGTTACACAACTGTAAACAACTGGTTATATGAAACATATGTGACTGTTCAATATCTCTGTGCGTGCAACCTTTGTACATATGTTTAGCGTCATTTCAAAACTCCTGTCATTTCAGACTCCTGTCGTCATTTCAGACTCCTATCAAACAATTGAAGGCCATGTAACAGAGTAACACTCATTTTAGAGGCACTGTACTTTTATACATTTCATAGGTATGCCCTGCAAAGCATGTATTTTAAATTATTTTCAGACTAATAACCTGAAAGGACATAATACTTGTACTGGCGCTCTTTGGCCTCAGATGCCTTTGCGCCAAAAAAAAATTTAATATACAATACAATTTCATAACGTTTCGCTCAATACAAATATTACAACCCAATCACCTTACCTCCGGATGCTTCGCATAACATCGATTCCCATGGTACTTGGGATCTGCCTAATTTTTTCAGCAGTGCTGCACTGGCGAGGGCAGATTTGACTCTTGTGAACGCGTGCGCGGTCTCTTCAGTCCACTGAAGCGTTTGTTTCCGTTTGGAGCTTAACAGAGCGTCAAGAGGGGCCACAAGTCGTGCACAATCGGGTATAAACCGTCGATAGAAATTGACGAACCCGAGAAATTGGCGAAGCTTCGTCATTGTAATGGTCTTGGAAAATCTTCGACGACGCGAATCTTGGACGACAGAGGTCGAATGCCGTTTGCGTCGACTACGCGTCCAAGGAACTCGAGTTCCTGTCGACCAAATTCACTTATGGCGGCGTTGATGACAATCCCTCGGCTGGCAAGGCGGGAGAACAACAACCGCAGGTGTTGAAGATGCTCTTCAATAGAAGTACTTGCGACAAGGAGGTCGTCGATGTAGGCAAAGACGAATGTCAAGCCTCGGGTGACGGAGTCGATGAAACGCTTAAACGAGTGAGCAGTGTTCCGTAGGCCGAAGGGCATGCGGAGGAATTCAAAAAGACCGAAAGGTGTGGGGATGGCGGTCTTCGGGATGTCTTCCTCGGCGACTGGCAACAGATGATAGGCGCGAACAAGATCGATCTTATCCAGTGAAGTGGACTGACGAACGAGCGTATAGCGCTCGATGGCACTCTCCGTGCTCGGCGCTCTGCGTTGCGGTAGTAACGCACAATCATTTCAGTCGACGAGTGAAAACGTAATTTTACAGAAATGTCACGAGTTATCGTTAACGTACTGCAACAGCGGCGAAGCAGCACCATAAATGGCACAGGCAACGCATAGGCGGACAAGAACGACACAGACGAAGTCTCTACACGAAGCTCCTCTGAAGTAATATCGTTGTGCTAATAATTTGGCTCGCTTCATTCGCGCAGCAGTGCAGTCAGCAGCCGTAACATCGTACACTTTAGTATTTTGCCTGTTTTTTTTCTTCCTCGTGAAAGCCACCAAAAGCTATGCAGAAATATGTTCATTCTTTCATCATGTACTTGTCACGGAACCATTTTCTTCGATAATGTTTACTTTACTCATATTGCTGTTGTGTTTTCAGTGAGGACAATGTCTACGCAAGAGCAACCTGCTTCAGAAGCCAAAAGAAAGCAGGAAAGCCTTACAAGGTATGTCTGGCTATCAAGTCCAGCAGCGGCACTGTAGCGGATGCAACTTGTGAGTGCCCAGCGGGTGCAAGTGGGGCTTGCAGCCACATCCTTGCAACAGTACGATTGATCGCATTGCTGAAGAAGGGTTTCAAGGAGGCACCTCCAGAGCTGTCATGCACTGACCTTCCGCAACAGTGGAGGCGCCCCAGGCGACAAGGCATCAAGCCAACAAGCCTCCAGGATGTTGACTGGAGGAGCCCTCGGCAAGACGGTGCACTAATGCCCATCTCAGCTCACGTGTCTGACATGTGTTCCAAGCACGATGACCAGCAGGAGCAGCTTCACAGAATGCACAAGCTTGGAGAAGGCTTGAAAAAACGCGGTAATCACAGCTTTGGTTCTATGCTGTTGGCTGCGAAGGGGCCGTTTGTTGAAACGAGGCTTGGTCTCGCACCCATTGGTTCTCCGCTGTCGTATCAAAAAGCACTGCTACCAGGAGGTTTTGAAACTTGGGTGTCAAGTGACATCCTTGCCAGGGAAGTGGCAGAGTCACCTTTGTTCCCGACTTCCTTCCATTTGATGACGGCGATTTGGCAACCGATTTGCCGAATGCATTCAGCCCCTGACGAGCAGCGTATATTAAAGGTAAGTCTGTTAAGGCAGGTGCCTCTTTTCTAGAGGTGTGCACATATTCAAGCTTCAAATCCGAATGGAATAATGTGATTCTACTTTCGAATAGCTAGTATTCGAATTTTTGAATAATTTGATAAGATGGATATCTCAAACGCAGCAAAGGCCTGTGGAGCAGCTTTGGTTTGAGTGGGGTGGCTAAAACTGAAGCTAACAATGTTAGAGCAGGCATTTCGCTAAAACTTAACCGATATCCTGGCTCAAAAGCAAGCGCATGTTTATTTTAAAGAAGATTATGTTATTTATGGACAAAAAAACAAAACACCTGAGAAGGCCGACGCCCTTCACAACTTGGTTCCTAAAATAAAGGCACGGACTTTCTGTGTAGTTTGGTCGCGTATGCAAAACATCCTGACTACAAAACATCCTGACTACAAAACATCCTGACTACAAAACATCCTGACTTTGCCTGCGAAACCCTTTGGTGATTGGCTTCACATATGAAAATTTGTTCACCCTCTCTCCAATCGCCACTGCCGCACCACTCTTTCAGAAACTTTCATCGTTCTGGTGCGCAGTTAAAACAATGCGGTAAACAGGCGCTCGAAGGCTTTTGGGCCCGGAGCACTCATAACGGTGAAGCACCGCATTACCGTTGTCAGATGAGGGATATTGCGCAATCATAGGGGAAAAAAACAAAAAAAACTAAATACCGCACTCCCCCTTGGTCAGCAGTTAGGAGATCAGGAGTGCAGCTGCTGACTGAAATGACAGCTCTTCTAACAAGGCTTGCATGTATGACCATTTGTAATCTTTCTGTAGCAGTCACTCTCCGCGTTATGTTCTTAAGGACATGAGCAGACTTAATTTATTTGTTCTTGCTTACAATTTTCAATTAGACTTTTGCATTCAATATTCATTATTTTTGGCCACTATTCGATACGAGTTCACTATTCACACGCCTCTACTCTTTTCATCGTTTACAGATTCTTTTAGTGCCTCCGAGACTTATTTTCATACTAACGGTTTCGCAACTGCACATTGTACTCCATATACTGTACTGTTACAAAATCGCAAGAGCCAACTTCCTGTGATGGATAAGTAGTGGTAAATGCAGATGTTATGCAACGTTGTTAAAACGTTTGGAGAAAATAATGTTCAGGTGTTATAGTACCACTTTGTCTTATAACAGTCAAAGATTCTAAATTATGCACTTGCAATGTGACATACAACTAGGACATCATCTGTAAAAGGATACGCAAATTTCACATTGGCAAGAGCATGATCGCATAATACACATGTAGTACTGCAGTGTATACTGTATGTACTAGTGAGACTTTATTGCCCTCTGGTCGTTGCTGCACAACCCGAAGTCCCTGTTGTGCCGTTAAACTCCATTTAACTAACCTGTAATGCACATCTAATCTTTTCAAATGTGTTGCTTTCCATGTATGTAGGATCTCCAAGTGACTTCAGGAGAGTCACGATACTTGGAGATGAATTCGAGGCAGCAATCCAGGAGCAACTTATGGCGGCAAGCCAGGCTGAACCGGCTGACAGCTTCTTGCTTTGGCCGAGTCATCAAGCGGTAAAGCTGGACTGAAAAGGGCCTCTACAATTTATTAGAACCTAAAGACCTTTCTCGTGTGCAGGCCATACAATACGGACTTAAAAATGAAAATGTTGCGGCTGATAGGTACTGTTCTGTAATGAAAAGCCATGGGCACAATGTCTCCTTACAGCATTGTGAGCTGTTCGTGAACCCAACATGCCCTGGGCTTGGTGCTAGCCCTGATTGCATCATATATGACGCTGAGGAGTCCAGCTATGGTGTAGTGGAGGTCAAGTGCCCTTATAGCCTGAAAGATAGCACTCCAGAAGTCGCAAAATTTCAATGTGTTTCCCTGACTTTCAGCGAAAATAATTCACCAAGCCTTCGAAGAGACCATGAGTATTATGCCCGAGTTATGGGACAGATGGCCATTACCAATTGTAGTTGGGCAGACTTCGTTGTGCACTCTGCAAATTGGATCGTCATTGAGCGCACCTACTGGGACGAGGAAGAGTGGAAGGGCATGAAAGCGAAGCTTGATGATTTTTATTTTATGCAAATGCTGCCATATATTGCCAAAAGCGGTAGGATTCCTTTAAGGGCACAGGGGTAGGGCCCTATATTTCTTTAAGACACATTTTATTTGACACTACGGTATGGGAAGCGTTTGGGATTGTTTAATTTTATTCATCGGGATCTCATCTTGCAATGGAAGTAGAATTATATTGTATTTCAAGTATTGACATTTTGGTGATTTTTCAGCTAAGCAAGTAATTTTAGTCCTTACTTTTTTATGAAAAACTGCCACAATAATTAAACTATTCCACATACATAAACTATTTTAGATCAGAAGCTTTGTACTGATGTTTGGTTTATTCTGGTAAAAAACTCAGCCTTCTGGTTTTTCAATTTGTTTTGATTATAGGGCAAATGTAACAAAAATAAATTTCGAGATATTGAGACTTAAAGAGAGAAAACAAGCTTATTTCATGTTTTGTTTGAAAAGTTGATGTACTGAACAATTTAATTAATCGCAAGCTGCCTTGTATTCATCACGCGAATCAGGTTTTTGCTTCTTTTTGTTTTCTTGGTTCCTTGGCTTGTTTTGTCCTATCTTCTGTCTCTCTAATGGCCCAATACTGTAGACGGAGGTCCATCTTATCCAACCATATAACATTGTTGCGCCTCGGTGATATGCCAAATGGCATTGAGAATGTTTACTGTAGCCATGAAGGCCTTTTTGAAAGTTAGAATGGTTTGAAAGGTGGCAGTTTTGAGGGTTTCCATTCCAAAGAACGGAATCCAGTACGAGTGCCACGGCTCTTGTGCATTCTGTGCAGACATATTCGTATTAACGGTTTGTAGAAGCTCCGCATCGATATCAAAGCAGAGCCATTATCATTACAGGTAACATTTTGTACTTGCGGCGACGCGTAATGAGGGCGAAGCTTACTTGCTGAACTTTTCGCACGGGTGCTCCCAGTCTCGTTTCTGTTAGTAGCCGAAGCTTCTCGATTTCCAAATATACTGCGCTTTTTAAACAGTTTCCTTGATTCGTCAACACGAGAATATCTTTTGCCGTCGCAACAAAATTAATGAAGGCGCAACTAAACTCAACAAGCTAAGGGAACTTAGTAAATGTCACGCGTGTTAGAAAAAGCTGCACCGTGTGTTTCTATGTAGGCAGAATACTTAAAAAAAAGCTGCTAAGCTCAAGGAAACTACCAGTTTTGATTTTTAAAAAAATGTCACTTGAGGCAGAAAGCTCAGGTTGTGCACCGTCTGAGAAAAGGGGACTTGGCTTCTCGTCAGCTGGTCTCGAAAACCTGGTCGTTTTGGCTCAGTCAAAGCACACAAAAATGTGTGGCACACTGGATATTGTTAAGAGCAGAAACATGCAGAAAACCGAAGTTTGATTTTTTTTATTTCACCCTACCCTGTGCTCTTAATGAAGCTGTGAATGATTTCATTTCCACTGTAGCTTGAAATAGCAGCCATCTCTTCGGTCGGTTGACAGTGTTTGTGGCATCATAAGTGTTAACTGCCGTGTATCACAGGAATCTCCCTTAGTAGTGCACGTTCTCGTCTGTACTACATGTAAAATATACAAGGTGTACATGTGAGAATCTGTAGCTGTGCATAATTTTGCTGTACTGTTCATTAACCGCATTTGTGGCCCCATAAGTATTCACTTCTGTGTATTGTAAAAGCTCCTACATGAGTGTGTGCTTATAAAAGGTAGAAAGCATACATCTAAAATGTGAATTTGTACAAAGTTTTGCTGTACTGTTGATTATCAGCATTTGGGCCATAACAAGTATTTATTGCTGTGTATTTTAAAAGTTCCCATGTCATTATGAGCTTTCACTCGTGCTACATATAAAATGCGGAAAGCATACTTCCAAAAAATTTAATTTCTGCCATCATGGTAACGAAATTTTGCATATTTATAGCTTTAATAAAAGCTTATCAAGTGTTTCTAGTTTTACTCCAGTATTTCCTGGTGATCGCAGTTGGGTGAAAAGTGCAGGCAAAGCATTAATGAAAAGCCACAGTGAACTCAGCCAGCTTGAACTAAAAACGCTAATGGTTTTTCTTTGATGATGTATGATGTTTAATGGCGCAAGGGCCATTTGATGGCCAAATAGCGCCAGGCAATGTGGCAAGAGATGTGTACAATGATTATGGTGAGGGGCTGTATAAGGGCCTTAAAATTCCTCGCGGTAAGGCGGGGTAAAACTTAAGTATTAAAATAATGAGAGTGACGTGAAGTGTGTGTAGTGAGAATGAATGGCGAGTGGTCGTGATAAAACTATCATGAGGATATATGGCTTCAGCACGAGTGCCTCGTCAACGCCCTTGGTCCAAGGACCAGGAGGCAGGTGCTTTGTTTGATTTAATCACCGCAGCAGCGACCTCTTTTGAGAGGTCGTGCTACGGATTGCCTGTATATATCACATGGAAACTACGCACGTCCTTTAAAAAATGCCAACAATGATTCATGTTTGAAAAGTGGTTCCCTACCGATGAACATTGATGGGTGGAATGATATGTGATGTCGGTAGGGTGATGGAAAGTGTTGTTTTCTAAGAGTGTCTAGTTCTTTGCATTGAATTAAAATGTGAAGCACGGTTAGTGGTTCTCCACATCTGTCACATAAAGGTGGATCGCCACCAGACAAAAGGTGTGAGTGTGTACTGTGTGTGTGTCCTGTCCTTAGCCTTGTAAGTGTAACTTCTGTGCGACGTGATTTTGATAGTGGCAGCCAATCACCAAGTTGTGACTTAATACCGTGCAGTTTATTTTCTGTGTACGTATCCCACGTACCAATAGGCCTGCCAATAGGCCCTGAGCTTTCGTTTCAAGAGAGGTTTCAGGTCAAGTGCCGGGATAGGTATAGATGTATTAGTAGTGGTTGCGTTGACGGATGCAGCTAGCTGGTCTGCCATCACGTTTCCTTGTATCTCGCGGTGTCCTGGCACCCAGCACACTACGACATGCTGTTTTTGTGAGTATACTGTGAATGGCTTTTCTTTCTAGAGCGAAAAAAAATTGCAATGCTCCTATTGATACATAAGTGTTTCGTTTTTAGTTTTAGTTTGATAATTGATATTCTGGGTGTTACTATGTGTGCTATTGATGTAATAGTGCAGGAGGTGTAGATGTTATTAAGGAAAGCACCTACAAATTGCATTGTCATCCCTAGCTATGGTGCCAGTTTGTACAACTTGCTCTATCTCGGATTCCTTCTTTTGCTTCCCTATCTGTGAAAGAAACTGGCTACTTTACGAGGCTCAGAGGTCAGCAACGTATCCAGAAATTTTTTTCAGGCGGGGGCCTCAACCATACTTTCTTTATGTCTGTCTGTGCATTTGTATGTGTGCGTGTATGTATTGTAATGTAATTTTGTATGTGTGCACATGCAAAATTGAAAAATTTCATGTTGGGTTTCAACCCCTCACCCTTTCCAGGCGACGTCCCTGCCAGAATCAGTCACCAACGAATACAACTGTACAACCTCACTCTGCATTCATTACGGTTAAGAGCATGCTGCCTTAAAATATTTGCAACGAGCTCTGCATGCAGCATTTAATAAATTTTTGTGTTCAATGCAGCTCAAATGTAGCTTCTTTGAGCTGCAGATGTGGTTATGTTCCTTGGTGCCAAACGAGACTGCTACATTTTGTTTCAAGTAAAACAGTTCTTGACATGTCTTTTCGCTTTTACAGTATAATACAACTGTTGACAGTATAATACAACTGTTAACCGTCCCCTCGTTGGGCTCCGTGGTGGGTGGCCGCCATCGTTGCCGAAAGAAATACACATGTTATGCATAAAGCATTTCCTTTACTAGCTGATCGCGCCGGCTCAAAGCGGGCGCGCACCGAAGCCACCATCAACTTCTTTGTCAAACAGAATGAGTCTTTCCCCCGCTATCATGTTATACACAGCAACAAACCTGAAAAGCCAGTAAGAGCGATATCGTCATTCCTCGTGGCGAATTCATTGGCACAAACAATCGGACCGGGATATAAGGCGAGCAAAATGGCCAGCGGTGACCTCCTTCTCGAGCTGTGTGACAAGACACAATATGAGAAACTTGTTAACCTTGCAGCGTTTGCTGATACACCTGTAACTGTGACGCCCCACCGATCTTTGAACACTGTCGGAGGCGTAGTCTCAGAAACTGACTTGCTTGAACTTTCAGAAGCAGAGCTTTTAGATGGCTGGAAGGACGAGAATGTCATAAATGTTCAAAGAATAAAGATCAGGCGAGACAATACCGAAATTCCAACAAAGCACCTAATCATCACGTTTGCCTCAAGCACCCTGCCAGAGACCCTCGAAACGGGCTACAGAAAAACCCGAGTAAGACACTACATTCCAAATCCCCGCCGATGCTACAAATGTCAGAAGTATGGTCACGGCTCTCAAAGCTGCCGAGGCCACCTTACCTGCGCAAAGTTTGGAGAAAAAGACCACTCTTCCGAAAACTATTCTGGCACAGCCCACTGCGTGAACTGCGAAGGCGATCATCCTGCATATTCTAGAACCTGTGAAAGCTGGAAGAAAGAAAAAGAAATAATCACCCTGAAAATAAGAGAGAACATATCGTATAGAGATGCCAGAAGAAGGTGCTCCATTTTTCACAAAGGAAGTTTTGCTGATGCGGCGCGCCAGGGGGGCAGCGTCGAATCACTCTGCGTCACTCCCCACGACTCGCTGGCAGCGAGCCGTCGGCTGTGGCGCCTGCCCCCGTGGTGGCAGTAGCTAAGGCTACTCCACCCACTCAGTTACAGAGCCCCGCGACTCCAGGGTCGTCGGGCCTTAAGACTATGCCTCGCGAGGCTAGGTCTCAAACACAGACTATCAGACTGCGTGCGCGGGCGTCCAGCGCCTCGCGAGAGGCAAAGGACACAACTCCGGCACCTCTGGTGCCTAAAGACCGGCGCAGCTCTCTCGAGCGCGTCCCGAAAGGAAAAACAAAAAATCCAGGGTCCAGAAAAGGACCCTCGATCATAAATCCAAAATCCTCCACTAAACGCAGAACATCTTTGCTTACTTGTTCATCATGGCGACCCATATAATGCATTGGAATGTGAGAGGTCTTATTCATAATCTGGATGACATAACCGAACTACTGTGTAAACACAAGCCTAAGGTGTTCTGCGTCCAGGAGACACACCTAAGTCCGAAACAAGTTAACTTTCTTCGACAATTCGCTATTTTCCGTAAAGACCGTGACGATGGTAGTACCTCGTCTGGCGGGGTGGCGATTATCGTAGATAGGTCTATTGCTTGCCAACAAATTACACTTTACACCGAGCTTGAAGCAGTCTCAGTGCGTGTGATCCTGTTCAATAGATTAATCACTGTTTGTTCAAAGTATCTGCCACCAAACTGTCAAGTGAGCAAGACAGAATTTTACAATCTAATTAACCAGCTTCCGGAACCGTACATTGTAGCTGGTGACTTTAATGCCCACAACAGCCTGTGGGGGAGACTCCCGATGCGACGGGAGGGGCAGATTGATAGAAAACTTCCTAGTTAGTTCTGGTGCCTGCCTGTTCAATAAAAAGGAACCAACTTATTACAGTACGCAGCATAACTCTTACTCCTCAATAGACCTGACAATTGGTTCTGCAATACTCTTTCCACACCTAGAATGGGATATGATAAAAAATTCATATGGAAGTGACCATTTCCCGGTAGTTTTAAAATTAAGCGAGGAACACATACCAACGCCACAAGTTCCCCGATGGAAGCTAGCGTCGGCTGACTGGGAGGGTTTTAAGAAATCAACTCGCTTGTCGCGAGACTTCCTAGAGAATTTAAGCATAGATGACGCAGTTACTTATTTTACTGCTTTTATCATTGAATGTGCACAAAGGTTCATTCTCGAAACTAATGGCTATTCATCCAAAAGACGTGTTTCCTGGTGGAATGAAGACTGCAGAAAGGCACGAAAAAAGCAAAATAAAACCTGGGGTGTACTCCGCCGTTATGCAAATGCCGACAATCTTATTGAATTTAAGCAGGCT
>JALIZH010002851.1:0-12616 GCA_030522465.1 Rhipicephalus appendiculatus
TCAAGATGTACGATAGTTTTCCTGGTGGATGGAAATGCTCTCTAGAAGCAGCCTTAAAGCACCAAAATCGATCCTACAGAAGTGACTTGGGGTGCAGTCCACAGTACGCTGCTTCAGTAGAAACCCCTATTCTGCAGGCAGACTGTGAGTTTGGAATCTTGGAAAATCGCAAGATCGTCGAGGAGAGGCAACAAACATCACGGGTGGAGAGGTACCGAAAATGAATGAAAAAAGAATTTTGACAAGAGACATCGGTCATACATGCCAGACATTCAAGTCACCGACCTCGTGCTAGTGAGGAAAAAAAGAAGAGATACCAGTGCCAAATTTCATGGTCCTTACTCTGTGACAAAGACAGCCATCCAGAACGGAATTTTGAAGACTGTCTGGTATACTGGTGAACGTGGATCAGTTGAATGTGCTTCAATTGGAAATGTCTTCAAGTATTACCCCAGGAGAGGTAATTAAAAGAAACCGGGAAGGGTGAAGCGGTACGAACCTTTGGATACAAGATCAAGAAGCACGAGAACCGGGGTAGAAAAGAGAGGGATGAAGTTAAAAATAAAGCAGATTAAGAAGGACGCCAGTTTCATACTGAAGCTTTGACGCTTTTCCGTTCTTTCAAGTAGGAAAACTAGACGTTACTCCTTAAACAATGCAGAACGTTGCGTAGCAGCCGTGGTGTGTTGGTAAAGAATTAGAAACCAAATATAGCGCGAAATATAGGTGGACAAGGATCGACGCACACACAGCACTGTGTAGACGTTTTGTAGCTATTTATTTCGCAGTGTGTGCCTTTGTGATGTTAATGCAGCATTTTTTGGGCAATGGATCTTCAACATGTCAAATATTCAAGGTAGCCTGTAAACTTGCGTGCACATTTGCCAACAGAAATGCATGCTTTGGAACTTTTTATTCTGAACATTGAAAACAGTAATACCATAAAGGTACCGAGTGCAGGTCATCGAAACACAAATGCAAACTTGCAGAAGTAGCAACAAATCGAGATTAAAATATTTGCTGGTATTTTAGCACATGCATAGTATACGATGTAAACTTGACTGCATTTCTTTTAATTTTTGCCGAGGTCTTAATAAATAATATGTTATACACTAAATATATGGTATATCCCATGAATATTTAGAGTACATCTTTCTCCAATTTAAATAAGCTCCTCATGTGACGCAAAAACAGTGTCGAATATATGTGTCATTTGTAATTTGCCATAAAATAAAAAGTAGTGATGCCTGAAGAACAGCACAAACATAATGTGTTAGGAGCAGTATCTTGATTCCATAATGAAGCTCATGCGACTATAATGCATCCTGTAGCTCATAATTGTGTCTGTAGAATGCATTTCTTGCAACACAACTTTTTCAAAGATACAACACTGAATACACTTTAGGTATAGGGGACCTTTGGATACAATCTCGAGGACAAATGAGGCTTATACAGTGCTGACGAACGGACACGTCCTATGGTATCGTGGCTTAGCTGACACAAGAGAATTGAGGGTGAGGTTCCTGATTCATAAAAATATAACTGGCAATATAAAGGAATATTATGGCATTAGTGACAGGCTGGCAGGTATCGTAATTAAGTTTAATAAGAGGTACAGGAAAAGGTGGTACAGGCCTGCGCGCCTACATCCAGCCATGATGATCAATCGGTTGAACGCTTCTACGAAGACGTACAATCATCGATGAGTAAGGTAAAGACACAGTATACTGTACTGATAGGCGACTTTAATGGCAAGGTAGGCAAGAAGCAGGCTGGAGACCATGCAGTGGGGGTATATGGCATCGGCTCTAGAAACGCCAGAGGGGGAGTTACTGTAGATTTCGCAGAACGCAATAATTTACGGATCTTGAATACCTTCTACAGAAAACGGGCCAACCGTAAGTGGACGTCCTAATGGCGAAACTGAAAATGAAATAGACTTCATAATGCCACGCGCGCTTGTTGTTTCAACTTTTGCTTACGCACACAAAGAGTGTCAGCAGCAGTGTATCGGAACGGAACGAAAACCGAAAACGAAAAATGAAAAAAAAAACGATATTTTTGACCGGAACGAAAACGTAACCGAAACGTTTTCTATTATTTCGTTCCGGAGTGAAACCGCAATTTTGTTATCGTTTTTCGTTTCACCCGGAAACTTGACAGTCCGGAACAACCAAGGTCATGCAACGTGAGCAACAATGCACTTCTCGGAGTACAGAAGATGAGTTAAAATTGTGCGAAAAACGAAAACAGTGGCAACCAGAGATGTTTATATTAACTCAAGTGGGCTTACATGTGCCTGCGACACATTACAGCGTGGAGATGGCATTCTCGGCGTGGAAGTTTGTTTTATATAAACAGCGGTCTCGCATATAAGAGGTACACTCGATGTCGGGCTGCTTATGAGATCATACTCACTCCCATGACGCAAAGCATTGAGCGTGCTCAAAATATTTGTAATCCACTTTTCAGAAACTCTGCTATAACTTAGAAGGGCACTCGTTCGCGATGCATTGTAGGAATGCGTGGCACAGTTAGTTGTGCTCCTCCTAAGAACGTGGCAAGAAGGTGTTCTGCCCCTGTGCCACTTTCTTAAGAGGAGCGTCAGTAACTATACGACAAAACCAGCAGATTAAAAACTCGTTAATTCGAACTCTAATGGGACTATAGTATTGTTGGAATTAACCGGAGTTCGAATTAGCGGGCAGGCGCCAAATGAAAAGACATCGCGCCACGCGGAAAGGAAGAAACCACCTCTGGACTTGTTCCCTCAAATTGGGCGATACTAAACGTTTGTGGCAGGTAATTTGGTAAATTAAGTTCATTCTCTAACAGCGAACAGAATTTATTGATAATTCAGTGATACGCCAGAAACAAGCAGCCAATCGCATTCACGTGAGCAGTGAGCCTTAATGCCAAACTATGCGAAGCTATTTGTGCTCCAAAAACACGTTAATTTAAACAAAACACGTTAATTACATAAGGCTATGTCAGTTCGAATTAACTGAGTTCGAATTAACAAGCTTTTAGTGTATTTTATGGGCGAAGCTCCTTAAGCCGTGGGTCGTGCGTCCTCGATGTATGTAGTTGTAGGTAGCCACCAGTCGTTTAGTTCTTGGAATGTCCGCTAGATGGCGGTAATTGTATATGATGAATATATTTAGGGGCGAAGCTTCTTATGGCATCACTTCGGCGGTCCTCGGTTGTCCATGCATTCTGAGTAGCCAGTAGGCACTGGATTTCGACCTCCAAGGTAGTGCCTGAAGTTTGAATAAAATTTCACACACACTATCGCTTTGATTACTGCTGGGCGAAACCACTGAAGATTTCACGGTGTAACCATGATTGCTTCAGTCACCATAACTCTCATCGACCCTTTAGTATAAACGCGCCCGATCTCACGTCGGTGATAATGTACCGGGCAGAATTCACGGTAGATTCACGGTTTACCGATGAACCTCCGCAGCTTCGCCCACTCATCATCATTCACTCCGTGGATATGCTGTGTTTTTTTATCGTTACTCTAACTTCAAAATTTTGCATCTAAATAAATAACGTTACGAACCGTTACGGAACATTTTTTTTTGTTCCGGAACAGAAACGGAACGGAACTTTTTGCGGTGGAACGAAACTAAAACCGTAACGAAAAAAAATTTCTTTCCGACACCCTGGTCAGCAGTGCTCGTCGCAGACCGCGCCTGAGTGTTCCAGAAGCTTCTCGGTTGTAGTAGATCGTTTTGTTAAGATTGCGCGGAAGACGCAAACAGTCGAGTTTATTGCATAGCTTGCGCGACGACCGCTGATAAAGCTAGAATGTTCGACGTATGAATACAAAAAAGCCGGTGCGTTCCAACGATGATCAGTTTTTTCCACCACCGACGCTCTGTGCGCCGATATCAGTCTACTGTGTGCATTGCTTGCTGTAAATTGAGTTTCAGTTTCGCGGCCACAAGTTCCGCCACATAAAGACGTTCACCATAGAGAAACATACTTTCGTAAAGAGCGGACACTCCCGTAGGGCCCAGCGGCCGAGCTAGTGCACTGCTTTCAGCGCCACCAGCGGCTGGTCAGAGCGGTAATGTCTTCGGCATAAATAAATAAACCTACAAAAAATTCCTTTTCGACGCTGGGATTGGAACCCGTGCTCTCACGCTTTGAAGGCGAGTGTCTTTACCATTAGACTACACACCCACGTCTTATCTACGTGAATACGTGTAGTACATCTAAACCATATGAATGTGTTGTATTCACGGTGCGAAATAAATTTAGAAAGACAACACTTTCTTTATACAGACTTCACTGATTTTTGTGGTAGCTCATTAAACGTCATCTGTAGGACACGATGTAGAGCCGACATGGAGGAGTGAGCACTTCAGTAAACTTTTTTCTTTGAAAAATTGGCCGCGTATCTGCGTGCTCGGTGCAAATGTCGTCGAAAGACGATAGTCTTGTGCCGGCCGTACTCCTATGTTTTGCCTTGCCTCAGACAGCGTCTACTCTACGTTGAATTGGCCGCATCTGGCTGGCATTGATAAAATAGAGGCGGCGCTGCGCGAGATATGGGCGCCATCGAAAAACATGAGCTTGTGCTGAACCAGGGGCCACTGCCAGCGGCTGCACTTTATCGTCGGCAAAGCGCTTTTTCGTGCAAAGCGTCGCAGTTCATGCACAACTTCGCAATTTCAGCAGAGCCTAAAAGACACTAGGGTCTTTAGAATTACGTATCTGTGTATTTTTAATAAAAGAACACACGAGCTGATACTTACATATTAATGTTGCGCCTCAGGTATGCGTAGTATTTGCTTTTTGATCGAATATGTTCACAAGTATGAACGCAAACACCAGTTCAAGATTGCTGGGCGTTCAGAAATTAGTTAAACTTTGGCCCTGTAGCTAGCTGAATCGGGTGACAGAAAGACAGACAGACAGATAGACCAAATTTTTGCGTTTAAGTATCCCAAGATGATCGTCTTTAAAAATTTAATGCCAAACTTGCGTTTCGGTGCTCCTTCTGAGGTGGCTATTAGCTGTTCTGGCTAACGAGTAGTAGCGAGCTTGGTTAGGCCATCTGGCGGTTGTTCAGACTCTTGCTTGCTCGGTCGCGAAAAGGCTCGAGTGGCCACTCTTCACTTTACTAAGAAGCCTACTCCTGTCTTCATCCACGTCACAACCACGTGACAGCTGGTGGAGGTGATGCTTCGTTCATGTACCGGACAGCGCTGTCAAGCCATGAACCCAGCCCCAGTCGTGAAGAAGACGTCGACGCCAACCACGACCAGCGAGCTAGCCGTAGGCAACAAGGTCTTCATCCGGAGTACAGCCCTCTTCCCGACAAGACTCGCAAGACCAAGACCACGACTGCGGCAACAATGCCAGCCCCTGCGCCACCTTCCGCGATCGCGATGCAGCCGCCAAGGGAGCCGCCGATCTTTCGGGGATCATTATGTGAAAACCGAGAAGCGTGGCTCGAGTCGTAAGAGAGGACTGCGGCCGTCAACAACTGGGAAATCAATGACAAGTTGAGGTTTGTGTACTTCGCGCTGGAAGAAAGCGCCAGGACCTGGTATGAGAACAGGGAGTGTACCCTGACAACCTGGGACATTTCCCGGACGAGCTTCCTGGCAGCGTTCGCAAGCGTCGTGCGTAAACAAAGGGACGCGGCTTTACTGGAAACAAGGGTCCAGCTCCCGAACGAAAACGTGGCAATCATCACCAAGGAGATGACCCAACTTTTCCGACAACGCCGACCCTGACATGAGCGAGGAGAAGAAGGTCCGTTTCGTCATGCGAGGGTCAAACAGGAGCTCTTCGCAGGACTTATGAGGAACCCACCCAAGACCGTCCATGAATTCCTGACAAAGGCAACCACAATCGAGAAGACACTGGAGATGCTCACCTGGCAATTCAATCGCCCCACGACGCCAGGCTACGCCAACATTCAATTCCTCTGCTCAGACGACCTGCGCAAGACCATAAGGGCCGTAGTGCGCGAGGAGCTTCGTCGAATGTTGCCGTCATCCCTGCCGCAAGTTTGCTCGACCGCAGATAGTGTTCGAGAGGAAATCCAGCAGCCGTTGGGTACCCCTGAACCGCAACAGCCTCAACCGCAAGCCATGCGCTACGCTGCAGCAGCCCGACGCTACGCTCCCGCTCCACGCCCACGTCAAGACACCGCGCCGCCGCAGTACCGCCGCCAGACACCATCCCCAACGCCACCGGTTCCATTCCGCGCACCTGCCAGCCAGCGCTAGCCTCTGAGGAAGACCGACGTTTGGCACACCCCTTAACCACCACCCGCTATGCTACCACTGCGGTGAAGCGGGACACACGTACCGCCGCTGCCACTACCGGGAGATGGAACTGCGTGGTTTCGCCGTAAACGCGCCGCGTCCGCAGCCGGGCGAACGACCTCGTGATACCACCAACTACCTCACAGGAGCGCAGGGAACACCCCCACAACCTTTCCCGTTCACCGTCGCCAGGCCGCTTCCCCTCACCGCATCGCAGGTAGTACGTCACTCCGGCTCAGGGCCGATCTCCGAACCCTTACCCGGAAAACTAAGGGCAGCAGCCGACGGAGGTGGAGTTTCTGTACGTCGAACTACCGAAAACCCTCCGCCGACGACGACGCCGCGACGAAACCTGCTGAACACGACGCGAAGCAGACAGCCCTGCCGACGAAACCTCTCGGACCGAGCTAGACCTGACGACGAAGCATGATAAAAAGCAGCGCAACTAATCGACGCAGCCGTGATCCCACGCCGCGAGCTAACCGCAAAGCAAGGCGACGGACTAGCGACCTCGACGTTCCTACCGACGGCCACAACGTCACCGCTCTCGTCGACACTGGGGCCGACTATTCCGTCGTCAGTGGGCCATTGGCCGCCAAGCTGAAGAAAGTAAAGACCGCTTGGAGTGGACCTGAAATCCGGACAGCTGGAGTTCACCTGATAACGCGAATTGGAGTCTGCACGGCGGCAGTCACCATCCATAACCGGACTGATCCTGCAAGCTTTGTTATCCTACAACACTGCTCCAGGGATGTGATACTTGGAATGGACTTCCTAAGTGACCATGGTGCCGTCATCAACCTGATGTCTGAGTCGATGACACTAACCTCAGAAAAAGCGCTCCCGCCCCGCGAGACGCCAAGGAACCATGCGTTGAATGTCATAGAAGAGCAGGTGACCGTTCCCCCCGCTCTCCAGCGTCATTATTCCCGTCGTCACCGAAAAACCCGCGAACCTTGAAGGCGTCATTGAGGGCGATCAGCACCTATTCCTGAATCGTCAAATTTGCGTCGCAAGAAGTATAGCCGAGCTGCGCGACGGTAAGGCAAATGTAGTGCTGACAAACTTCATCCACGAATACAGGCACCTCAACAGTGGTACGACGGTCGCCTACATCGACGAATGCATGGCCGCCAGCAATGCTTTCGCCCTCTTCGATGCTGTCAAACCTGCTTCGACGAATGGAGGTCCCGAACCAGATTTAGACGTCAACCCGAGCCTTCCGAAGGCCAAGCAAGACCTGCTCAAAGTCCTGCTCCTGCAATTCAAGGACTACTTCTCGTCGTCGTCGAGAATTCGGCAGACCCCACTCGCGAAACATCGCATCATAAGAGAAGGAAGTTCACGACCAATTTGACAGAGCCCGTACCAAGTTTTGACGCGGGCACGCGAGGCCGTGAAGCAACAGGTCGACTAAATGCTACGTGACGACGTCATTGAGCCGTCCAAGAGTCCGTGGGCGTCACCCGTGGTGTTAGTGAAGAAGAAGGACGGAACCCAACGTTTCCGCGCCGTTGATCGCTGCCTGAATAAAATCGTCAAGAACGACGTGTATCCCCTCCCACGGATAGACGATGCCCTGTACCGATTTCACAACGCAAAGTATTTTGCGTCAATGAACCCCAAAACCGGCTATTGGTAAATCGAACTCGGCGAGAGAGACCGAGAGAAGACAGCCTTTATAACACCAGACGGCCTCTTCGAGTTCAAGGTCACGCCCTTTGGCCTTTGCTCGGCAGCTGCAACCTTCCAACGGGTCATGGATACAGTACTGGCTGGCTTATAGTGGCAGATTTGCCTCGTGTACTTGGACGATGTCGTTGTGTTTGCATCAAACTTCGACGAACACCTCCCGGCGCCTTGAAGCTGTACTGCAAGTAATCAATAATTCCGGACTCACTCTGAAGCCAGAAAAGTGCCGCTTTGCATACGAAGAGCTCTCCTTCTCGGGCCACGAGATTAACATGTCTGGAGTTCGTCCCGACCCACGGAAAACAGCGGCTATCGCTTCCTGCCCGCCACCCACCGACCAAAAGCCGTACGCCGATTTCTCGGCTTGTGCGGCTACTAGAGACGTTTCGTTAAAGAATTTTCACGGAACGCCGAGCCACTAATCCATCTCACGAAAACCGACGTGGACTTAAGTGCGAAACGGTACAAGTCGAAGCATTTCAAGAACTGAAACAGCGCCTGCAGATGCCGCCGATACTTGCTCACTTCGACGAATACGCCGACGCAGAAATCAACATCGATGCGAGCAGCGTGGTGCGCGGAGCCGTCCTAGTGCAGATGACTAATGGGCATGAGAGGGTTATCAGTTATGCTAACCGGTCTCTATCCAAGGCAGAAACCTACTATTCCACAACAGAAAAGGAGTGTCTTGCCATCATCTGGGCTACGTAAAAATTTCGCCCCAACCTCTACGGCAGACCTTTCAAAGTTGTGAGCGATCCCCACGCCTTGTGTTGGCTAGCTAACTTGAAGGACCCTTCAGGTTGTCTCGCACGGTGGAGCCTAAGACTTCAAGAATTCGACATTACCGCCGTGTACAAGTGCAGGAGGAAACACCTGACGCCGACTGCCTGTCTCGTACCCCCGTCGACCCACCGTCCCAGGACGACCAGGATGATGACTGCTTTTGTGGGAACCATGAGTGCCGACGACTTCGCCGAATGACAGCGAGGCGACCCGGAACTGAGGGGGTCTAATAAAATACATCGAGGGCAGGACCACTGTCGTCCCAAAAGTTATTCAGACGAGGACTGACGTCATTTTCTTTGAAAAATAACGTCCTGGTAAAGAAGAACTTCTCTCTAGCCCGAGCCAGCTAACTCATCGCTGTACCTTCGGATCTGCGACCAGAAATTTCTACAGGCCCTGCACGACGACCAAACGGCTGGCCACCTCGGCTTTTTGCGCACACTCGCAAGGCCACAAGAAAAGTACTACTGGCCACGCCTTTCCGCCGGCGTCGCTCGTTACGTAAGAACATGCCGGGATTGCCAGCAATGCAAGACACCACCGACAGGGCCAGCGGGACTTTTGCACCTCGCCGGCTTTCCAGCAAATTGGTATGGACCTACCGGGGCCGTTTCCTACGTCGACTGGCGCTAATAAATGGATCGTCGTCGCTACCGACTGCCTCACCCGCTACGCCGAAACAAAGGCCCTACCAAGAGGCAGTGCCGCCGAGGTGGCGAAGTTCTTCGTCGAGAACATCGTCCTGCGTCATGGCGCCCCGGAGGTCCTCATTACCGACAGAGGCACGGCATTTACAGCGGAGTTAACTGAGGCGATCTTGAGTTACAGCCACACAAACCACCGCCGGACCACCGCCTACCAGCATCAGACCAAAGGCCTCACCGAACGTGTAAACAAGACCATCGCCGACATGCTGGCGATGTACATCAACGTCGAGCACAAGGCGTGGGATGCAATCCTTCCGTACGTGACCTTCGCATACGATACAGCCGTCCAAGAAACGACGCAGATGACGCCATACAAGTTCGTCTATGGAAGGAACCCGACCACAACGCTCGACGCCATGTTACCCAGCGTCACCGACGAAAAAAACCTCGACGTGACTGTCTACCTTCAACGCGCCGAAGAAGCCCGACAGGTCGCACGCCTACGCATCAAGAATCAGCAGTTGACAGACAGCCGCCGTTACAACCTTCGCCAAAGCTTCGTGGAATACCAGCCCGGCGACCAGGTTTCCGTATGGACGCCCATACACCGACGTGGACTCAATGAAAAGCTGCTTCGGCGATACTTCGGTCCATGCAAGGTGCTTCGATATCTTGGTGTTCTTGACTACGAGGTTATCCCGGACGGCATTACGAACTCTCAACGGCGCGAACGACAGGTGGTGTGACAGCTGCTTACTCCGCTGAGGGCGCCACGGTAGTTCCGGGGTATGAAGATGACGGAGCGCGCGCGCCTCATTCTCTCTCCTGCACAGCGCCGCGATGAGCGCCCGGACCACTGCCGTGAAATGAGAGCGGCGACGTTTCCCCCGCTCAAGCTAATTATCTCCCCCGCTGCTTCGCATCCACACATGGTTCCCTTCAGCGGGAGATGGGGAATTTTTTTAGATGCGAAACATCTTATGCTCGGGGCTGTGTCTGTCCCTCCCGCGTCCGTCCCGCGTCCCGTGTCCCGCGTCCGGCCACTTTCATGAAGTAGGGAAGCACCCACTATGCGAACCTGAACACTGTAGTACAATATAAGGCCGTCAACCACCACTACAGTCACCAGAGTTATGGCCGAGAGCACAGAGAGGCTGCTTAGCAATGGCTAGGCAGGTGGTGTGTTTCGCCCAGGTTGACTCGATTCCTTGATCGTGCTTGCATGTGTTTGGGAGGGGCTTAGTCCGTCCCTCCTTCCCGCGACCCACACCACCACAGCGCATGCGCGTCTCCTCCCCCTCTCTCTCCTCTCCTACGCTCACCCCCTTTCTCTTCTCTAGGAATACTGTGCTCTACGGAGCGGCGCCCGCTTCCCGCGTCCTACACCCCCCACAGCGCATACGCGTCCCCTCCCCCTCTCCTAAGCTCACCCCCATTTCTCTCTCCTCTAGGAATCCTCTACTCTACAGAGCGTCCCACTCCCCCGACAGCGGATGCCCGTCCCCTCCCGCTATCTCCCCCTTTCCTACGCTCAGCCCCTTTCTCTGCTGTATGATTCCTCTACTCTACGGAGCGACGCCCGCGTCCGACATCGCCACAGCGTGTCCTCTACCCCCTCTCTCCTACGCTCACCCGCTTTCTCTACTCTATGGAGCGGCTCCGCGTCCCACACCCCCACAGCGCATGCGCGTCCCCCTCTCTCTCTCTCCTCCTCTCCTACGGTTCCCCCCCCGTTCTCTCCTCTAGGAATCCTCTACGGAGCGGCGCGCGACAAGTGGTGCGACAGCTGCATACCTGCTGGGTGCACCACGGTAGTACCGCGGTAAAAAAATGACGGAGCGCGCCTCATTCTCTCTCCTGTGCAGAGCCGCGATGAGCGCCCGGGCCGCTGCCGCGAAACGAGAGCGGCGACGTTTCTCCCGCTGCTTCGCATCCACACACGATTCCCTTTAGCGGGAGATGGGGAAGTTTTTTTTGCTTTGTACTTTCTTTTGCTTGCGCTTATTGTTCATTGTACTTTCATGCTTCATTGTTGTTATTAACGCGATAGTGATAAAAATCTCGTTTCTCGCAAGTACAATAAATCATAAAAAAAATTACGGGCCCGAGTGAGGATCTAACCCAGGCCGTCTGCGCGCTTCTTTTTTTTTCTTACATGGTATTTATTACAAATGAGATTTATGTATATTGCCACAAGTGGTTCGCCTCCCCCCATAAATGGACAACACCCTGTCTGCTTCTCTTTTTCTATTTCTACTATCTTTATTTCCCACTTTCTCTTCCCCTGACGCTGCGCCGTGCTCCCTATTGGGCTGCAGTAATAAGCGTCATTTCATTAATAAACCACTAATACTACTCAAAGCCCCTTGCCAAAAAGCGATGTACTCCACTCCACGCGCACACCCCTCTCGATCAAGGCCTCTTGTCGCAGCCCCTCGTCGTATTCCTGTTCGCGCAGGTTTTGCCAGCGCGCTTGTGTCTGACGATTTCGCCCGCTCTGTCCATGTCGGCTTTGTCACGAGACTATACACCGCACTCGCTGCACTTTCCCATCACAAACACATATATACCAGGTGGACGCGATGGGAGGCGCAAATGTTTCAGTTAGAAATTAAGTCCACACAGACGTGTGCCACACACGCGACAACACACCACGACACATAGAGCTTAACATGGAAAATGTTGTGAAAAAAATTACACACATCATCCCGTAAGGGAACCCTGATAGGCATGCGAAGCAGCTAGGGGAGACGTGGGGTTCCCGTAAATGCGTTCCGTTTGGTGCACTTCGGTGATGGGTGATTCGTGGTTAGGATGTAGTTGTTTCTTTTGTTGTTGGTGAAGGTCAGCTTGGCGGCAATGCCGTTTCGCGGCAGCGGCTCCAGCGCGCCGAGCAGCAGCTGCGGATGAGTCAGACTGCTGTTCAACGCTCATACCGATGCGCTCCCATTGAATGTCACTGAAGGAATGCGCGCGCGGTAACCTGGATTTATGGCGCGCGGACCAGCGCCTTCTAGCGCATTCTTCAAGCAATTCCTCGAGAAGCGCCTCTAGCGGGAGGAGCGGTAACTAGAATGGAGGGCGTCTTACACGGGAGGTAGGTTCTAGCATAAATGTCTCGCATCAAAACAATATATTTCAGAATAATACTGACTTTCAAGAACAGTATTCCGAATGCGTTCCCAGACTGCTTGATTC
>JALIZH010002853.1:0-18308 GCA_030522465.1 Rhipicephalus appendiculatus
TAAACAAGATGTCCACAGTCCATTTCGGCAGAGCGCATTCAGTTACTCGAAAAAAGCGGTTGGCCGTGATGTTTGACTTGACTTTGACTCTTCACCGCGTCGATGCATCCGCCGCGGTGGTGTAGCGGTTAGGGTGCTCGAGTGCTTACCCGAAGGTCGCGGGTTCGATCCCGGCCGCGGCGGTCGCATTTCGATGGAGGCGAGACGGTAGAGGCCCGTGTACTGTGCGATGTCAGTGCACGTTAAACAACAACAGATGGTCAAAATTTGCGGAGCCCTCCACCACTACGGCGTACCTCAGAATGATATCGTGGTTGTGGGACGTTAAACCCCCAAATGTCATATATATATATATATATATATATATATATATATATATATATATATATATATATATATATGTTTATTATGACAGCTGATCGGAGACCGATCTTCATCAAGTCTTGATGAAGATCGGTCTCCGATCGAAACGTCACCAATAAACAGTTTTTTAGAAGCGTATATATATTTTTCCTATTTTGTTCTACGGCAACCGAAGCCAGACTCTTCATAATCTACGTATTATATATATATATATATATATATATATATATATATATATATATATATATATATATATATATATAATACGTAATCTACGTATTATATATATATATATATATATATATAATACGTAGATTATGAGTTCGGCTTCGGTTGCCGTAGAACAAAATAGGAAGATATACGCTTCTAAAAACCGTTTATTGGGGTGACGCGTCGGAGACCGATCTTCATCAAGACTTGATGAAGATCGGTCTCCGATCGAAACGTCACCAATAAACAGTTTTTTAGAAGCGTATATATATTTTTCCTATATATATATATATATATATATATATATATATATATATATAGATATATACATATATATATTATTATGACGTTTCGATCGGACACCGGTCTTCATCAGGTCTTGATGAAGATCGGTCTCCGATCGAAACGTCACCAATAAACAGTATTTTAGAAGCTTATATATATTTTTTCCTAATTTGTTCTACGGCAACCGAAGCCAGACTCTTCCTAATCTACGTATATATATATATATATATATATATATATATATATATATATATATATATATATATAATCACATCGAGGCACCGAACCCGCCAGCACATTCCCAGCGTAAGAAGAAAGTGGACAAAATTTACAGGAACAGGAACTTGTCAAGTCTGAACATGCATATGAATACGTCCCAAATGTTTGAGAACGACTGCAGGGAATGCGTACCAACTTTCACAGGTGCGTTAGACGGGCGGCCGCATTAAATCTAATTCGATGGCTTACGCAATCACAATTGATGAACAGCCTCCGAGAGGTACGCCCAAAAGCGGAATGTCTGGTCGCTTCTTTCGTTGCATTGCAGCGCATTCCGTCCCTCTCATTAGTGTCGAGAGTTGTGAAAGCTTCGTGACATCAAAATGACGTTGCGGAAGAAGATCCGGAAACAGGGAGCGCTCTGGTCACCGAACTCCAGCCAATCAGCTGCGGCCGAAATCGATAGTCCACTAGGGGGACACATCGAGAATAACTTCCCAGCCATAAAAATCGAAACAGAAGCATGCTCGAAACTTTCACCAGAGCTGGGAGCACGAGAGGGGAGTGGCGTCAGAGGAGGTTTGATTGTGGACGCGAGGGGCGCGCGCTCGTGAACATTTCTTTTATTTTCACATGAGCTCACCAAGAAAAAGGAAACAAACAAGAGCATGAAGGGGAATTGTGACATGAGCCCGAAGTAGTTGACTTATAGATGCTAGGCGTGCTTTTGACTATTTTTTTCCCTCTGTGGTTGAAGCGCATTCCGTTCCTCTAATTTGAGTCAATAGTTTTCAAACCTTCGTCACGTCAAAATGACGTTGAGGAGGAAGTATCGGAAAGGGAGGGCGCGCAGCTGGCCGAGCTCCCTCCAATCAGCGGCGGCTGAAAGAGCGGCGGCTGAGTCCATCACACGGAAACATCGAGAAAAGCTTCTTCAGTGAAGTGATGTATTTCATGCTCCGATTTCCTGTTCGGGTTAAAGTGAGAGACTACCGGCGGCGCACCGCAATTATTGCGCGGCGGCGGCGGCGGCGTGGTCACTCTGGAAACTTCGGCGGCGGCGCGATCGGCCTGAGCAAAATCAGGCAGCGGCGGCGGCGCGGCGCGGCGGCGCACAGCTCTAGGTACGTGTTCGTCTGCAGACGGCGCCAGTCTCTCGATTGCGCTCTGTTCAGTTTCGGGTGAGGTGGTGCCATAATGCGTCGTTCCAGCCGTTGAGCTTCGAGAATGTCAGCTCGACCGTTTGGTCGCTCGTCGTCGTCAGTGGCTATGGTGTCGTCTACAGGCGCGTCCGTCGCTCGGTATGTACTTGCGCGAGCGAGTCGGTCAGCCCGTTCAATTCCGGGAACACCCGTATGTGCCGGGCACCAAATGATGCCGTGGTCAGATACGATGTGCGAGCCTAGGATTCTTAGGACAGTTCGTGGCATTGTGCCATGCATGTAAAGTCTACATGCTGTCTGTGAATCCGTTAAGATGGTGGAGTTTGTACCTCGCTTGTCCGCATCTGTGATGGCCAGGGCGATTGCAGCGGCCTGGGCAGGCTTGTGTGAACAGCTCTGATTTGCGGTGCAGTTTCACACGCTGCACTAAATTGACTGCCTTTCTCTCTCTCTCTTCGTTCTTTTCCCTCCTCTCTCTTTCTCATCTTTCTATTCCCCCTTCCCTAATCCCCCCAGTGTAGGGTAGCCAAGCGGAAGTCTTTCTGGTTAACCTCCCTGTCTTCTCCCCTTTCTGTTTGCTTTCTTCCTATGGCTCAGCAAGCTATATTCATGCGTTAGTTCGCCCGGGGGGAATACTCGAACGAAAGTTCCGTGTGATGTTCACATCGTCACACCGTAAAGCAAACTTCGCTTCGATAATGCTCACATCTGTGCTCTAACGTGAGTGCTGGCGTTATGTCATACCCTAAGTAATCAGTAGCAGTCACCAGTAGATGCCAGTACGGTGGACGCTCCTGGTAAGCCCACGATGTGCACACAACTACTGCACTTAACGTCGATCCCCCTCGTAACAGTTGCCTCAAATTACGTTAGTGTGGCGCCGTTACGCAACTATGAACAACTAATCCCCACATTTGCATGTTTTCTAGATACGTGTATCAAGTTTCTGCATTATGTTTACTGAGTGCTAAATTCCTTCTACTCAATACGTTATGCTAATTTTAATAGAGCCACATAGCAAACTTCTTGATGTACGCTTCGCATTACATCCCACGGTACTTGGGATCTGCAGAATTGATTCTCTTACCAGAACACTTTAATTCTGATATTAAAGACAGTCGGAAGTTCTGTTCCATTGCTCTCCTCTAACATGCCTCCAAACTACCTTTTCTTTTTCCATTGTAGGTATATTTTGACAATATTTGGTTGTAACATATGGCTGCTTGCGATCCTCCTGAATAGTATGCCTCCTGTTTACATGCGTATCTTTCCTCAAGGCCCAAGTACGTATAAGCTCTTTCGGCACGGCGCCTCTCTCCCCTTTTAAATTCGTATTTATGGGTGCTACAAATGTAATCATAGGTTGTTCTACACGTAGTTACTATGAAAGAATTAAGCGCACTTCCTTTCTGTTCAAGTGCACAATGTTAATGAGTACCTTACAGAAAGAAGTTTGATGCCATCGCATGTAACACTTACGCGATTTTTTTTTCCATATTATGGCTCATGGGAAGCAGTACGTCGAACGACATGTCGAAGATGGTAGTGCCTTCAGTCAAGTGATTATATGCAAGAGTACGCTGCAAAATGGAGTTAAACGACGATAATTTCATTATGTAGAGCAGGGGCCTCAAACACGCGGCCCGTACATCGCTATGTTCGTCCCATATTTTTTTATTTACATAAGTACGTTCGTGAGCTACACAGCCATGACTGCTTTAAAGCATTGTTCTCGTGAGGCACCCCATGTGGTCACCATGTGTTGAAGCGTAACCGTGAAACATAAACAGTATTTCAGAACCGGCGTCCAGATTTTGCTCATTTTGCAGATCGGTATTGACATGTTGTTGGATGGAATCCTGGCCCGAAATCGTCTTCAGAAATTACCCGTATATGAGATATGGGAAAAAAATTTCTTTTCAATGGTAGTGTTTGCTGACAATGTGTACGAACTAGCCCCCCCCCCCCCCCCCCCCCGCTCTTACATTCTTCCCTGACCCGGCCCTTGCGGGACTAAATTCTGCGACTGCGGCCCACTGCCTAAGATGAGTTTGAGACCCCTGATGTAGAGGATTCAATTCATCTGAAGTTCAATGTATCTTGCTCTTTCATAGCCCCTATTCGACAAAAATAGCAAAAACAAGCGGTGTACATAATTTGTACATAGCGTGTCGAAGGGCTCAGAGCAAAGGTATACCCAAGGCACTATACAGTATATGCGCGCTAACAAGCTGAACCTTCCAGCCCTATGCATAGCTGTGCTCACCCGAAAACTCGGGCTTCGCCTGACGCCATCTGACCACTGAAACCAGCAAGACACTGGATTGATAAGCGTAGCCCTGGCCTTCGCGCTAACGTGCACGGTTTGTTCTGATCTCGTAGACTGAAGCGCTGCGCTCAACGGACATGTTTGAAAAACAGGCTCTCTGCGCCCTGTGTGAACTATAGACAAATCAGTCGTCAATCATCGTGCCGTGGCTGTATTATTGAACTGGTATGTTACTGTGTCTTCGACAAAATCAACATCATTCCCCAAAAGCAATTGAATTTATCGAATATCCTTCTTGCGCCTAGATTACTATCCCCTTGACCATTCATTTTATCACTGGTGATAGTATTATTTTGCAGAACATTCTCATTTTACCGCGCTTTATCGCACACATATACATAATGTGGCTGTGCCACATAGACACAAATGCAATGAAGGATTAAGAAACAGTGTGTTCTAGCAAAAGTTGCACATTCAATATTGTCGCTAATGAAGTGAATCTAAGCCAAGACGCATGACAGTGCTCAATGTTTCGAATAATTTTGTTGCAGCCGCTAGCAGCTTCCATGTATTGCTGGTCAGCTTCAGCGGAGGCGCATGAGTAAGTCAGAGTTGCGGTGAACGCTCTCGGAAAGTGCCGGATACTACGTGCCGTCTCCTCTGTCACGCAATACGCAAATGTGTCATGAGCCTTGCATCCAGTGCCGAAGCTGGCCGACTTCCCAGCGTGGTGTTTCGGGCACGGGCTAGAACGTCAGGGCTGATTGGCATAGAGCTTGGCACTACACTTCCACTGCAGGCCGAGCAGTGGTCAGGAGAACAAGCCTGACCAGCCGCCTGAACTACAGCATCGACAAACAGTCTGGACAGTGGCCGAGACAGCATGAATGTGATGTATACGGTAGAAAATACCGTTCATAATTCCAAAAATGGATTCAAAATTCGCGCATTTGCTGGAGGCTAAAAATGGGCTGCTTAGTCGGTGGCGTACACCGAGGCTTAATAGGAGGCTTAGGGCGAGAATATCCTTGCTCAATAAGGAAATTGAGGCATACGCCAAGGAGCTTGGCCGGCAACAATGGATGGAGAGGTGTAATGAGACGGATAGCCGAATGCGTAGGGGTAGTAGGTGGGGCCTGCTCAAGAGTCTCCTTAATGACAAGGCGTCGAAAGGGGCGGCTTGTCTGGCGACGGATCGGATCATTAGGAAGCAGTTGCATATGGGAATCATGGAGGCGGAGATGGCCCAGGACCTTGCCACCCAGTACCTGCCTCTTAGGAGGGGAAATGTGACTGGGGATAGGGTGTTGACCGAATATGGGGGGTGTGGACAGGCCGGAGCTTGATGCGCCTTTCACTGTGTCAGAAATTAGGCATGTTCTGTTTAACCTTAATGGTAGATCCGCAGCGGGTCCGGACGGGATCACAAATAGGCTCCTACATAACCTTGACGATAAGGCGATTGAGATCATTACGAAAGAGATTAATGATGTGTGGACCACTGGGCAGGTGTCGATTGAGTGGCGTACTGCCACGGTGGTCCTCATCCCTAAGCCTGGTAAACCTGCACATGTAGACAACCTGCGTCCGATTTCACTAACGTCGTGTCTCGCAAGGTTGCGGAGCATGTGATTCATAATCGGGTCACGGAATATGTAGAGCAACATGAGCTCTTCAGACACAATCTGGTCGGGTTCCGGTGAGCGCTGTCCACACAGGATGCCCTTCTCATTTAGCGGGCCGTTCTGGATAATCCTACGCGTGATGTCAAGGGGATCTTGGCGTTGGATCTTGCTAAGGCGTTTGATACGGTCGCTCATGAGCACATACTGAGGGAGATCTCTTTGCTGAGTTTGGGACGTAAATGTGATCGGTTCACGCAATCTTTTCTTGCGGGGTGGAGAGCACGTCTTAGGTTTGGCTCGGTTTTGAGTGAGGAGTACGAGTTGGGAGAGAGGGGCGCGCCGCAAGGGTCGGTCTTGTCACCTTTACTCTTTAATATCGCTCTGCACAGGCTGTCGGAACTGCTAGCGGGGGGTGCCTGGCATTGGGCATGCTATTTATGCTGACGATATTACAGTGTGGTGTAAGGGAGGCTCTTTGGCCACGCTTGAAGAGTCCCTGCAGGAGGCGCTGGACGTCACTGAGCGTTTTCTTGAGGGTACGGGCCTGTGCTCTCTCCGACGAAGTCGGAGCTCTTAATCTTTAGGAAGGCGCGACAGGGTATGCGGAACCTTGAGCCTTTGGATTCCCTTCCGGTGAGGCTGTGGTCTCGGGACGGGACGGTTGTTCCGAGAGTGGATTCTGTGAGGATCCTGGGTCTATGGATTGACGCACGCGGCTGTAACGGAGGAGCCATTGAGCGATTGGGGGGTCAGGCGAGCAACATCTTGAGCCTGATCTCTCGGATTACGAGTAAGCGTGGTGGCTTAAGAGAGGATCTACTACTAACGGTTTTTGATGCCTTCTTTATTAGTCACATTAATTATACGGTTCCATATTTGCAATGGACTGGGACAGAGAAGAAGAAGATTGATACGATCATCAGGGTCGGGCTCAAGAGGATTCTGGGAATTCCGCAGACGACTAGCACAGAGCGGCTTTTGGAGCTGGGTTTGCACAACACGGTTGATGAGCTGATTGAGGCACACTTTGCGGCGCAGGTGGCTCGTCTGTCCAGCACTAAGGCTGGTTTGAGGATCTTGGATGAGGCTGGCATTGCGGCTCCTAGGGTGGAGGTGTCTGACGGAGTTCAGCTCACACGTGACGAACGGGAGGATATCATGGTAGATCCTATTCCGCGCAACATTCATCCGGTGCAGCACGTAAGCCGTCGTGAGGCTCGAGCTCGGGCAATTCTTCGAAGTATAGGTAGCGATGCTAAAGCGGCGCTTTTTGTGGACGCTGCGGAGTACAGTACGCAGCGGGCCTTTGGGGTGTCGGTGGTCGATGGTAGAGGGCAGCTGGTGGCCCGGGCCTCAGTCTGTACAGATCAGCTCACAGTTTCGGAGGAAGTAGCCATTGCGTTAGCTTTCCAGGCAGCAGAGGTGCCTTGTGTGGTCTACTCAGATTCAAGATCGGCCGTTCGGGCCTTCTCTGGAGGTTTGATTTCTGGAGGATTTCTCTGGAGGTTTGATGAGCAGGCGGCACAACTCATTCGGAGTGGTTGCAGACAGGCAAGATGGGTTGGTGGTCAGCATATCTCCTGGTTTCCAGCACACGTTGAGGGCATTGATGGGGTTAATCGTAATGCCAGCGCTCACACCCTTGCGCGTGAATGCACGAACCGTGCGGGGGGATGGTGAGGCGTCTGGGGGGAACATTGACCTCGGAAAGGATCCTTTGACAACGTTCCATGAGATTACGTCTAGTTACAAGCTGGGTAGGAGGCGTTTTCCCCTTCCTAATGCTAGGCTCAACAGAGCCCAGGGAATCACTTTTAGACTCCTACAGACGGGTACATATCTCTGCCCGCGAACGTATCGTAGGATAGAGCCGGACTTTCAAGAAGAGTGTCTTCGTTGTGGCCTCGAGAGTTGCTCGCTACCTGATATGCTCTGGCAGTGCCCCGCGAATGCGGGGGCGGATTTATGTGACGAGGACTCGTGGCGGCGGAGTTTACACAGCCCGGACCTGGGTCTGCAACTACTGGCTGTCCGGAGGGCCCGGGCTATCGCGGAGGGCCTTCACCTTCCAGTGCCAACCTGGGTGGAGCCGCCGACTGGTTGAGGGCGTCTTTGGACTTCCTTAAACTAGTCCCTCTGGCATTTTAATAAAGTTCTTTGTATGTATGTATGTGTATCAAAATCCCGTTGTGAGCTACCAAAAATCTCATGAATTGCCAAAAACCCAGCCATACATGGTGCGGGAGGTACTCGCGTTCACTTCGTCTCTGCTGAGTTCACGTGCAGTGGCGCTTCACCTATTTCTGGAAGAGACGGGGCAAACCGCGCTCCCTTCGCTTAACTACCTATATATATTATGAGGTCTTGGTTTGGAAGACCTTTATTTGCCCGAGAACCCGGCAGCGCGAACAGCTAGGCTGAACCCAACACGATGATGATGATACGCGACGACGATGATGCACGCCTGAACGCATCATGAGGATGATAATCTACAGAAGAAGAGGATGGGTCTAATAAATGCCCACACTAATTCCCCCCCACGTGAAAGAGGCCAGCCTGGCCGCTGCAGGTCAAGGTGACGCGGAACGTCGCAGGAAGGGCTTCATGCGGGAGACGTGGACAACCTCAGTAGTTCGATAACGACGGTCCGCTGGGGCTACAAGTGGCGTCACGCGATAGTTCACCGGTGAAGTCTGCTCCAGAACTGTGTAAGGCCCGATGAACCGTGGCTGAAATTTATCACACAAACCAGGTGTGCGAACAGGCGTCAAGAGAAGCACCTCGTCACCAGGGCGGAAGGATACAGCACGATGTGATTCATCATAAATAATCTTCCTGTCTTGCTGTCGGGCTTCCGTATTGATGCGAGCACGTTGTCGACACTGGGCTACTCGTGAAACGTATTCCTCGTAAGAGGATGGAGCTGAATTTACATTGAACGTAAGGAAAGAAGCGTCCAGCAAGGTGGTAGGAGAACGTCCGTAAACCAGGTAAAACGGTGAGTAGCCGGTTGTCCGCTGAATGGCTGTATTATAGGCGAATGTGACGAAGGGTAGAATCACGTCCCAGTTTTTGCGGTCTGGGGTAATGTAGGCGGCGATCATATCGGCAAGAGTGCGATGGAATCGCTCGGTCAGGCCGTTAGTCTGGGGGTGATAAGTAGAAGTGATCTTGTGAGTGCTGCCGGAGGCGCGCAGAAGTTCGTAGTTGAGAGAGGAAGGCCTTGCCACGGTTACTGATCAGAACATGTGGAGCGCCATGGCGCAGTAATGGCTTGGAGAATGAAATCGGCAATTTGAGAAGATGAACCAGTAGAAAGAGATGCTGTCTCGGCGTAGCGTGTCAAATGATCAACAGCATTCACGATCCACCGGTTGCCAGCGGAAGTGGCTGGTGTGGGGGCCATAAAGGTCGACGCCTACTACTTCAAATGGTGTTGCTGGGCACGGAAGAGGCTGTAGTGCCCCGGCGGGAGCCGATGTCGGGAGTTTTCGATATTGGCAGATAGTGCAGGAGCCAACGTACCTGGCTACGCTAGTGGTAATGCCAGGCCAATAAAAACGACTTCGAATGTGGTCGTAGGTTTTATGATAACCAAGGTGACCTGCAGTCGGATCATCATAAAAAGCTCTGAGGACTTGAGAGCGAAGAGAGCGGGGGTAGAACGGGAACCCAGCGTTGACCGTCGGGATGGTAAATTCGGCGGTACAGCACGGAGTTGTCCAGCTTAAATTGCGAGATTTGGCGACGGAGCCTCGCGTTAGATGGACGGGAAGTGCCAGCGAGGGAGTCTATGATCCGCCGACAGTACGGGTCAGCCAGCTGGCGATAAGGAAAGTCTTGCACGTCGTCCGAGGGGCAGCTGGTCTATAGAGGCCAGAGAGGGAACCGACGTAGAAGTGGACGCCGAGTGTTTGTCGTGCAAAGCGGTGGGGAAACGCCGAGCGGTGCCGTAGGTAGTGGGCAGCGAGAAAGAGCGTCGGCGTCTCGATTCTTTTTGCCAGACTTGTAGATTATGTCGAACTCGTACTCTTGAAGTCGCAGAATCAAGCGGCCGAGGCGACCCGACAAGTTCTTGAGTTGGAAAGCCAGCATGACGCGTGGTGGTCAGGTTACAATGGTAAAATGGAGGCCGTGTAGATAGGGACGAAACTTCTGCACAGACCAAATGACGGCCAGGCACTCTTGCTCGGTGATCGTGTAGTTCATCTCGGCTCTCGAGAGTGCGCGGCTGGCGTAAGCAACGACTCGCTCTCGCGAAGAGTTGTCGCGTTGCAGGAGAACGGCGCCTAAACCGTGGCCGCTAGCATCTGTGTGCAGAAGAGTCGGTGCGTCCTCGTCAAAATGTGAAAGTACCGGGTCGGTCGTGAGGGCCCTCTTCAACAGGGCAAAAGCCGATTCACATTCCTCGGACCACTCAAACGGCATACTGGAAGCAAGTAGCTTGTGGAGTGGTGCAGCTATGGAGGCAAAGTTTCGTATAAATCGCCGAAAGTATGAGGCGAGACCAAGAAAACTTCGCAAGTCTTTGGGCTTTTCAGGGCGAGGGAAGCGAAGCACGGCAGTAGTTTTCTCAGGGTCAGGGCGAATTCCGTCCTTGCTTACGACATGACCAAGGACCTTAATGGATTTGCTGGCGAAGTGACATTTCTTGGTGTTAATTTGGAGACCAGCGCCGGCAAGACACGTCAGGACTTCATCCAAGCGTTGCAGGTGTTCAGGGAACGTGGATGAAAAGACAACAATGTCGTCTAGATAGCATAGGCAAGTCTTCCATTTCAGACCACGCAGCACAGTGTCGATCATGCGCTCAAAAAGTCGCGGGCGCATTGCATAGGCCGAAAGGCATAACGTTGAATTCGTATAGGCCATCCGGCGTTGCAAATGCTGTTTTTTGTTTGTCTTCTTCGTGCATGGGAATTTGCCAATAGCCGGAACGCAAGTCGAGGCTCGAAAAGTATTCCGCACCTTGTAAGGAATCAAGGGCGTCGTCAATGCGTGGCATGTGGTATACGTCCTTTCTAGTGATCTTATTGAGCGCCCGGTAATCGACGCAAAATCGTACAGGACCATCCTTCTTCCGCACCAGAACAACGGGAGACGACCAAGGACTGGCTGAGGGGCGGATTATCTCCCGTTGCAGCATGTCGGCTACGTTTTCTTCTATGATCTTTCTCTCGGCTAGAGACACGCGGTATGGGCGGCGGTGCACAATAGATGTTCCGTCTGTCTGAATACGATGTGCTGCGGCGGTAGTTTGGCCCAAGGTCGACGAGTAGCTATCAAAAGAGTTTGCGTGCTTTTTCAGCAAAACAAGCAGCTGCTCCTTCTGCGAATCTGTTAAGTCACTGCTGATGGCTGCAGTAAGGGTGGAGGAACAAGCATGATCAGAAGAATGGCCTTTAGAGGGAGACAGGGGCTGAGAGGCACGATGCATACAGGCTTGAGATCGGCAACGCAGGCCACCGTGGTGCCCTGCGGAAGCAGAATTTTATCTGATGTTGCGTTCATAGCGGCGATGACAGCTGACCCATTGTCGAAGCGAACCACACCTGATGCGAAAGCTATGCCTCTAGTAAGGTAACGGGGTGAGGGGGGGACCAATACGCCACCAGTGTCGATGTCGTTGGACACAACTGTTAGAAATCGCTGTTCACGTGGTGGTAGTTCGGTGTCTGCAGCAGTGATGAGGCGAAGTGGCTTGTAAATTTCGTCGCCGAGCAAGTAGTCTGTGTCGGTAAGGTGGACGACGCGTTGTGGACAACAAATAGCCGCGGAAGCGGACGAAAGAAAATCCCATCCTAAAATGAGTTGGTGAGAGCACGGGGACAACACAGCGAACTCAATGTGGTGAAGAATATCGTCGATTATCACGCGGGCGGCGCAGAGAGCAGAAGGGCGAATTGTAGTACCCTGGGCTGTAACCAGCGTAGGTCCATCGTATGGCGTCATGACTTTTCTGAGACGGGCACACAAATCAGCACGAATAACCGAAAACGTAGCACCAGTGTCTACCAAAGCATCGATGTGAAGTCCTTCAACCGTTACAGAAATCATATTGCAAGGGCGCGCTGGAGGAATTTCAGTCCGGGATTTGAATGCAGTTTTTCCTCCGAAAACTGCATCGCTTAGTTTTCTGGAGGATGGTCAGAGGTGAGGGGAGGCAGGCCGAAGCGGAGACGAGGAGCGACGGTAGGGCGAAAGTGAACGGCGTCCGGTTGGGCGATGACTATTGCGCATGTCCCGCGATGTCGGAGGAGATGGAGACCGACGCGGAGGTGACGAAGAACGGCGACCCTCGTAAAAGGCTCCTCCGGTTAAGTCACGTTCGCTCATGTCGTACCCTCGACGCTCGTCTTGCTGGCGCCTGCGGCAGAAGCGTGAAATGTGGCCGCGATAACCACAATAATAGCACGTGGGACGAGACGATCGCCAAGGAGGGTAGTAGCTGGCGTGAGGTGCACCGGGAGAGAGCGCAGTCAGATGTGCAGACGAGGGCTCAAGCGGCGGTGACGGGAAGCTCGCGGGGGGCGCGGCAGCAACCGACGCGTATGTTGGCGGTGGTAACGTCGAGTTGACGGTGCCTGAAGGCGCGGTGGCAACTTGCGCGAATGTTGGTGGGAGACGAGAGGCAGCGGGGCTGCAGGTGCGCCCTGTGCGTCAAGGACGTGAGCTCCTCCCTGATAACATGACACAACGCCGTTGCAGAAGGCTGATTGGAACATAATGGAGGCAAGGTGAATCCCATGGATTGCAATTCTTCGCGGATGAGCGCCCTAATCATGCCTCGTAGGGCTGGGTCCGCCGTAGGACGTGTTGCGTCGCTGTCCGGTTGTAGGCGAACTGACCTCGAGTTGGTCGAGGCGCTGACACGTCGTCACAACGTCAGCAACGGTAGCCGCATTCTTGATGACCAGCGCATTGAATGCGACAGTTGCGATCCCCTTGAGAATGTGGCGTACCCTGTCCGTCTCTGGCATTGAAGCATCGACACGGCGGCAGAGCGCAAGAACATCCTCGATGTAGGATGTGTATGACTCGCCGAGATGTTGTTTCCGAGTCTCGAGGCTTTTCTTGGCGATAGCCGAACGAATGGCCGGAGTGCCAAACACATGGCGAAGCTTTTCTTTCAACGTAGCCCAGTCGTGGATGTCAACCAGGTGGTTGAAGAACCACGCCTTCGCCACACCCGTAAGGTAGAAGGAGACGTAAGTTAGTTTGTAGGTGTCGTCCCACCGATTAGCAGCACCGACACGCTCGAAGTCGTCCAGCCAGTCCTCGACATCTTCTCCGCGCATACCAGCGAAGAGATGGGGCTCACGTTGGTGGCTGTTGACGACGTGAGACGGCGTGGCTGGCGGTGCCGGAGTGTGGGGACGGCTGCAGCGCCGACCTGGTCGTGCTGTGACATATTGCCGAACAGCTGGCACAAACGGCGGCCTGAGCGAAGCTCCAGGGGGTAGAGTGGGCGTGTAGGGGACGGGGGATCCCAGAGCAACCTCCACCACGTATGAGGTCTTGGTTTGGAAGACCTTTATTTGCCCGAGAACCCGGCAGCGAACCGCTAGGCTGAACCCAACACGATGATGATGATACGCGACGACGTTGATGCACGCCTGAACGCATCATCATGATGATAATGTACAGATGAAGAGGATGGGTCTAATAAATGCCCACAATATATATATATATATATATATATATATATATATATATATATATTGTAAAGAACAGAGACGGACACAGCACCCATTCCTGGGCCAGCTGTTCTATTGTCCACCCTCTTCTTCCTTCACTTCGGTCACCTACCCGCTCTCGCGCAAGCAGCCGAGCCGCATTCCCGTTCTTGCCTTTCACACTCGGCCACGCTGCGGACCTGGCAAACGAGAAGAGACGACAGTTCAGTCCAAACGACGCACTCGTTTCTTAAAGCGTGACACGTGCACTGCGAAGCTGTTCCTTTTCCGCCGGTCCAGTGCAAAGCTTGGATCTGAGGTGCTCACGCGCCAGGTATTCTGTCCTAGGCGTTCGGTGATTATGAAGGGCCCCTCGAACTTCGCGAGTAGCTTCTTGCCCGAGCAGCTGCCGCCCCTTTGCACCCAAACCTCGTCTGCAATGTTGTACTCCGGGGCAGGTCGCCGGCGGCGGTCATAATAGCGCTTCTGTTTTTGTTGAGCCTGTGTGGCTGTTTTCCTCGCCGCAGCTCTGATCTTCTGGCAGGCGTCTGTACGGCTGTCATAGCGTGTGACGCTAAGAGGAGCGTCTAGGTTGAGGAGCGCTTTCAGCTGGGGCAGCTTTCCGTATACGATTTCTTAAGGTGTCACACAAGTAGACGTCTGCAGCGCCGTGTTAACTACATAGCCAGCAGACCGAAGGTGTACGTCCCAATCAGCCTCTCCCTGCTTGTCTACTTCGGTATATGGGGCGAGTCTTGCCTGAATACTTTGATTAGTACGCTCAGTAAGGCCGTTTGACTGGGGATGGAACGCGGATGCGTAATGGTGCTCTACACCCACCTTGGAAAGGTACGCTTGTAGTTCCCGGCTGCGAAATGTTGTCGCATGGTCGGATATCAGTTTCTTTGGCAAGCCATGCCTTCATTCAAATCTGCGCTTCAGGAAATTGACCAGATGAACCGAGGCAAGCGATAGCACGGCTGCCACTTCCACGTATTTGGACAGATAGTCAACAGCTGCAATTATATAGCGGATTCCAGCAGTGCTGGTGGGTAGTGGCCCAATGTAGTCGATGCCCACCGTATGAAAAATCTGATCGGGTATTGGCACAGGTGTTAGCAGTCCAGGATGACAGCCCGGCAGTCGCTTAAACTGTTGACACGTTTGGCAACTGGCGACGTAACAGCGCACATTGCTTTGCATTTTCGGCCACCAGAAGCGTTCTTGTAGCTTTCGAAGCGTGGCTCGTTGTCCGATGCGCCCTCCTTCGGGATAATCATGAATGGCCCGTAGTATTTCGGTACGGAAACATTTCGGTACGGCCAGGAGGTAGCGTTGTTCCGACACGTCCTGGTGCCACTGACGACGACACAGTACATTATCGCGTACTGCAAACAACGGATTTGTTTCCGTACCCGTTACAGATGCAATGATTGGCGCCAAGTCCTCGTCCTCTTCTTGGGCTTTGCGCACGTCTACTTGGGCAAAATAGATGTGATTTTGCTTGTTTCCTTCAACGTGCATGAGTGGGTTGCGTGACAGGCATCGGCGATGTTATTCAAGACCCCAGCGCGATGACGCACGTCAAAGTCATATTCTTGTAGCGTGATGATCCACCGAGCAAAGTTATACTTGAGCTGTTGCTTGGAAAACATCCATGTCAAAGCAGAATTATCCGTTACCACAATTAACCTGCGACCGAACAGATAATGGCGGAATTGATCGTCCACACTCCACACAACTGCCAGACATTCCAGCTCATTGCAGTGATAGTGGCGCTCGGTATCCGAGAGTTTCCGGCTGGCATACGCGACGATATGCTCGACGCCGTCTGGATCACGCTGGACTAGCACTGCCCCTAGACCGACTTGGCTAGCGTCGGTGTGCACTTCAGTGGTCCAGTCATCATTGAAGTGACTCAATACTGGACAGGCAGTGAGCTTTTGCTTTATCGTCCGAAAAGCATTTTCTTGCGTGGCGCCCCATTCAAATCGGACGTCCTTTTTAAGGCGATCGCTCAGGGGAGCCGCAATCGAAGCAAAGTGGGGGAATAAACCTCCGCAGTAAGATGCCATGCCCATAAACGACTGCACTTGCTTCAAGCTGGCTGGTGTGGCATATTCCGACACTGCTGCGATGCGCTCCGGGAGTGGCTGTATACCGTCGGGAAAAATATTATGTCCAAGGTACGCAATCTTCGACAGACCGAACTGGCACTTCTCTCGGTTTAAGCGGAACCCCGCCTCGTACAGCCTTTGCAGTACTTTGTTTAAACTGTGCAGGTGTACGTCCTCTGTGGTGCCAACGACGAGGATATCATCTAGGTAGACCACGCAGGCGCGGTTCTTCAGTGAGCCTAGTACGGAATTCATCGCGCGCTGAAATGTGCTAGGGGCCGTTCTGAGCCGAAACGGCATGCGATTGGATTCATATAGGCCTGACGGAGTGCGAAAGGCGGTCTTGCAATTATCTCCTTCCGCGACGCTAATCTGCCAGTACCCTGCGCGTAAGTCGAGTGACGAGAAGAACCTGCGGTGGCGAACTGTATCAATGGCGTCGTCGATGCGGGGCAATGGGTACGAGTCGGGCGTCGTACACTTGTTGAGCTGCCTGTAGTCTACGCAGAACCGCATCGACCCGTTTTTCTTTCGCACGAGCACGACAGGCGCTGCCCACGGACTTGACGACGGCCTAACTATGCCCGCGGAGAGCATCTCGCGTACTTGATCTTCGATAACGGCGCGCTCCCTCTCAGCGTATCTTCTCAACGGTACGCATATCGGAGAATGGTCCCCCCGTTGGTATTCGATACAACAGCATCTTAGTACCAGGGAGATCTGCTGTGGTGGCGGCGAATATTGCTTTATGCCGATCCAGTATATAACTTAAGGTAAGCGGACTAGGCGGCCTCGGTTGACGAAGGCCGGAGCTCTATATGGCCGCGATCGATTGTGATATGGATGTCGTCCGACAGTAGGAAGTCTGTGCCCAGAATCATGTCGGCAGGTAGGTCCTCGAACACAGGGATTGCTGGGAGAAACTTTGTCCCTGCTGTCGTCCGGACATAGACGTCGAGCATGCCGACTGGAATCACGCTGCCTTCCAGTCCGCGGAGTGGAGGTTGCGTCCACGTGGAAATGGAGTCGGGAGCGTGACGTCGGTGCAGTGCCGTTCGTTCAGCGCCGGTATCAACAAGCGCTGACAAGTCGCCGATTCCTTCGACATGCACTGGTAACAGTGGAGTCTGAAAGGCTTGATACTGAATCCGAGATTGCGACGATTGGTGGCACTCCTTTGCGTTGTGCCCAATACGTCCGAACGAAAAAATAACCCCGTTGCGCGAAGGTAGGCGGGAACTCCTTGGCCTGCTGCGGCGTGCCGGAAGTGAGACGGCGTCGAGCACTCTGCTGCAGTTCCGCGGCCTTGTGAGCGAAGACGGTGGGTGAAATCTCCAACTACTGAGAGTGGCGTCCAACATTCTGTGGACCACGTACTGGCGCGCAGCTGGAGACTTCCACGTGATGTCACAGTTGTTGAGGAGCTGGAGCTTATCATAGATGTAGTTTGGGACATCTTCAGTGGGACCTTCCCGGCGCGAACGCATCCGCATGAACTGGTCGTCATATGTGGACGAGAGCGGACTGAAGGCACTCACTAGGGCTGCACTCCATGCGGTCCAAGTGTTGTGGTTATAGCCGTCGTAACGATGCCATGCTTTGGCCGAATCGCGTAGTCGGCTCTCGACGAACGACATTTTGACGTCGTCAGGCCAAGCATAGTGACGGGATAATGCATCGATGATTTGCAGCCGGAGCGTTGCGTTGTCTTTAAATCCCCGAAATTCCGGAAGTTCAGTAAGAGATGGCGGGGGCACTGCTGTACGTGCCAAGGCTCTTGTCATGCATGCATTCGTGTCTTCAAAGGACTTCATCATGGTAGAGACTGCCTTCGTGAATACGGCGAAGTCGCTGCAGGCCGCATTTGAAGTAGGCCTGGTGCCCTCTGGCGTCGATGTGGGCGTCGCTTGGGCTGCAGTATGCTAAATAACGTCCAAGGGAGCATGGACAGCGTCTCTTGGGACTGAGGTACAGACCTGAGCTGCAGACGAGTCAGTCGGTACAGGGGCGGGGTTGGGGTCGGAGCCCGAAGCCGCTGTAGTGGAAGCAGCGGAACGCGAAACTGCGTCCGCTCCCGAGCACTGTGTGCGACTGCAGGTCGTCAAGCAGAGGTCCGTCGGTAGGTTGCGCCATTGTAAAGACCAGAGACGGGGACAGCACCAGTTCCTGCGCCACCTGTTCTATTGTCTACCCTCTTCTTCCTCCACCTCGGTCACCTTCCCGCTCTCGCGCAAGCAGCCGAGCCCCCATTCCCGTTCTTGCCTTTCACAATATATATATATATATATATATATATATATATATATATATATATATATATATATATATATATATATTGTTAAGGGCTTTATTGGATTTATTTATTGGAGTGGATTTATAGT
>JALIZH010002855.1:0-7500 GCA_030522465.1 Rhipicephalus appendiculatus
CCAGGCTCAATGGCACATGTGCCGCAACAAAAGCTTCGTACCAGTTCGTACTACGCAGCAGCAGCACTGACGGTGCGGCGGCGGCGGCGCGGCGCCCCACGGTTTGTTTTTCGTAGTGTCCGGGCGAGAGGGCGCCACACAGACATGCAAAAGGCGGATTATAGCGTAGCAGCTGTGCTTCTGTAGACATTCTAGGATATCTAGAAACGACCCATGTTACGCGAGCAAACATTCCTGTCTTTGCGGAACCGGTTGAAAGTGATGCGCACGGGGCCAATCATGCTATCGCGTTATACTTTATAAGGCGAAGCTCAAGCTTCAAGTATTCTTTTTTTTTTGTGCCAACATTTTCTGGTCACCATCCCTGTTTGGCAAAATTATGGCAGATACCATCCCAATGAGAAAACCTTTTCAGTGGGCTTTTTGTTCTATTACGGTGATTAGGTCGAAACAAATGCAATATTTACTGAATGGACATGCTCAAGGTTGTGGGTTGCTATTCGTTTCGTCATCTTGTCGTCGAGATGTATAGGGGAAATAAACATAGTTCTGTGACAAATATGCTGGTGAATCGACAGGCTCGCTTTCTTATGGCGAAGCCATAAGAAGCTATATATGGCGAAGCCATATATGGCTAGGCTCTAGCGGATTGCTTCCGCTGTCAACACGACGCGTAGTACGATTTACGGAGCCCCACGACGCCTCACCGCGAGTTCTGATGCGTACTGCGCGACTTTTCTTTTGATATCCACTTTCTCTTATATTGGTTTGATTTTCTTGACGCCAGTAACCCGGACACTGAACAGACAAGCGTTTTCGATGAGCAGCCATGTGGAGTCCTCTGTGAAGTGATGTGATATCCCATGTATGCTTTTTAAAGTTAACGTGTTACCAGAATATCGGATTGCGTTAACGCGTCATCGGAATGCATGTTTCAGCATAGTTTTAGATTCACCTACGTAAACGTGTACGCACGTAAACGTATACGTGTACATTTGAGCACACCACTAAATGATGATGATAACTGCATTAAAACTATATTTAATTTAGATAAGATTCAATCCCCGCCGTGGCAAAGTCTTAGGCGATGTTTTAGTGTGTGCGGTATTCCGATATACGCAAAAGTGTGCGTGATTACCGGATCACCCACTAGTTACTATAGCCAGTACTAACTCTAGGAGGTTACCGCACGGTGATGTCTACGCGGGATCCAATCCCGGCCGCGGTGGTCGCATTTTCGATGGAGGCGAAAATGCTTGAGGCCCGTGTACTTCGATTTAGTTACACGTTAAAGAACCCCAGGTGGCCCAAATTTTCGGATTCGTCCACTACGGCGCCTCTCATAATCATGTCGCGGTTTTGTGACGTTAAACCCCGGCAATTATTATTATTATTATTATTATTATTATTATTATTATTATTATTATTATTATTATTATTATTATTATTATTAGGTGGTGTCGACATCTTGTGACGCTTCATGCAACCACCGTCATGGACACGTTTATTTTTCGCCTAATGTTTTTGTGAGAAAAATGGTTAAAAGGGCAACTCACTCATAATTACGCGGTTGCAAGGCATTTACACTACAAGTAGATTGCAACATGTTTCTGGAATAGTTTTATGCTTGCCTGGTTTCTCTCTGTCCCGCTAGATGACATCACCTGTCCTGCCGCTCACGTTTACGGCCAGGTCCATCTAGCTTAGGTAATCCAGATCAAGCAACATGGTCGCAACGGGCGCTCGCACTTCGGCTTATTTGAACTCAGCGGCAGGAATATGCGCTAATCGCATATATCGAGTAGCCCCCCAACTAAGTTGCATTCGCGAGATATGGCCGAAACCTAAGACGTATCCGGGCGAGTAGTTTACGTTCCGTGAAAGCAAGTCCACGCTACGCAAAGATATGCGCATGTGCAGTTTCTCCCGGTATTCCGGTAACCCGGTAACGTGAACAGTATACTGATAAGCTAACTACTTCTACTATTGAGGACAGAACTTGCACAAAAATATATATGGTTTTGAACATTGCAGTGTAATGTCAAGTCATGTCAAGTAAAGTTTATTAAATAATTCAGTTCAGTTACATGGTTAGAATAGTACAGTAGGCGGTCCCAAAGTTTCTGAGAAACTGACAGGAGGACCTCCTCTGGCTACACGAGGGGCGTAATTACAAAAAATACAGCAAAAGATGCGAATGTGTGAGCACTGATTAACGAGCTTGATTAACAGTAACAATACAATCAATACCTAACATAATGGTAGTACTACTGGCGAAAAAAAATTGCCATGGAAATAATCAAAAGCAAGTGGTAAAACGGGAATAACAAAGCAAGATTAATGAACAACTTTACATGACAAATGCAACTAGTTATATCAGTTATACAAAAGTGGTATCAGTTATACAAAAAAGCAAAAGTTACATGTGAAACTAGCACAGATATGTTTAGAGCTGTTAACAGTTAATTACAAAATTCAAATGAATTGGTGAATTCCTGAACAAAGTAATTCTTGCTACGCGAGGTGAAAATATGAATGTTGTGCGATGATTTTATTTCGAAAGGCAATTAATTCCAAATAGCTGTGTTTGTAAATAGGGTTGTGAACATGCTGTAATTTTTCCTTACAGTCGGTAAAAGAAGATTTTTGCTCTGGGAAAACGGGGTCATGTTGCTATTAGTTCAGTGATGATGATGAATGCATGCAATGACAATGTCATGCGTGACGAGCCTATAGGCAACTATGGAAAGTCTGTGACAAAATAAGTTGTCTTAATGAGAGCATGTTAAGCTTTGGAAACAATGAGCTACTGGACGAGTAAAATGGGCTAAAAGTCCTTAGTCTGACTACTTGATTCTGTAGTCGCTGCAATCGTTCAGTGTGCGTGAAATATGTGTTGGCCCAAGATGATACACAATACGAAGTATGACTGTGAATGTAGGCAAAATACAAAGAACGTATGATGTGAGGAGGAAAATACGTGCGTGTCTTGATGATAACATGGATTGCAAATGCAATCTTTTTAACGAGTGAAGCGGTATGTTTAGAAATTTTAGTTTCAGTATCTAAGATGACGCCAAGAAACCGAGCTTCACTGGAATTGTTTATGACGTTATTGCCAATGTGAAGGGAAGGTGGTATGTCAAGTGAAATTCGCGGGGAATGAAACGCCATAAAGACGGTTTTAGTAGCATTGATCTACAGCTGATTGTCCTGGCACCACAAAGTTATGTTATGTAAATCTGTGTTGAGGTCAGTCTGGAGCGCAGAAACTGATCTGGATGATGTAAAGATAGTTGTGTCGTCAGCGTACAGTATGCACTTGGTCCTAGTAAGAATGGTAGGTAGGTCATTAATAAACATAAAAAATAAAAGTGGGCCTAAAATTGATCCCTTTGGCACACCTACGTTGATGAACTTGGGTGATGAAAGATGGCCGTTAACGTCTACCATTTGAGACCGATTACTGAAGCAGCTTTTAATAAAGTTTAGTGGAGGGCCAGACATGCCAAATGATTCAAGTTTTGCAAGTAGCACGCGATGATTTATTGTGTCAAAATCCTTTGTCAGATAGATAAATACAGATTCCACAAGTATACTCTGTCAATGGCTTGTTTAATTTCCTCAGTTAAGGTAATAGCGCCAGCTCAGTTGAATATCCTGGACGAAATCCGTATTGTTGTGGAGACAAAACGTTAATTTTTTTTCAAATAACGCATTAATGTAATGTGGAATAGTTTTTAATTACCTTACCAAAAAAAGATAGGATACAGATTTGCCTATAATTTTTGATAGAAGTCTTATCGCCCTCCTTAAAAACGGGAACTATTTTTCCAACCATAAGGCAGCTCGGAAACACACCCGCAGAAAACCAGCTTGTTAATAATATGTACCAAAGGCTTGGGATATTATGTTTGAAACTAGTTTTACTTTAAAAGAATCAATATGATCTAAACCCGCACTTGTGGTCTTCAATGATGCGATGACCTGAAAGACTTCATCCGCAGACGTCAAATGTAGATAAAAAGAATGACCATACCATGGTATATCACATAGAGGATTTGCTGATTGCTGCGCATCCGCAGATGCGCAGAAATGCTGGCTGAACGCGGTGACCACTTTGTCAGGTGAGCAACAATGTAAGAAAAAAATGAAATTCGTTCGACTATTTTTTGTCAGACCCAACTTGCCGATTATATGAGTCTCTTGAAATAGACACGAGTAATTTCCCTTGGAGATCATTATGCTCTCATCTGACAATTGTGGAACACGAAAGAGAGATAACAGCTCACTTTCAAGACAGTCATACACGTGGGACGTCGGGAATCTCAGAAAAGAGTAAAATATACTGCTTTTTCTTTCCTTAGAGTGTACTGCTAGTGAAGTGTCCATCTTCCGTGTCATTCTCTATATCGTTTCAGTTTTGTATTTGATTTCCTTACTTGTACATGTATTTTCATTCCCATTTTCATGCATCAGAACATGGAGAAACGGTGTAGCCAAGGTTTTGTACACCTCGATCTCTCCGCAGCAAGTACGTAAGAACAGAAACGACATCGATGATCAATTCTAACCGAAGTTGTCTAAGAGGTGTTCCCTAGCTAGGCTACCGCCGAAAGTCATATCGAAGCTGAGAGTACACCGCGAGTCATTAAGTAGAAACCGGAAGTCAAAGAAAGTGCTTATCGCGAAGTCAGTTGCGCTAGCGCCAACCAGAAACCATGGTCAGCACAACTCGAGGAGCTTCGCAAAAAAAAAAAAAAAAACATTGCTATAAAGTTTTACGCGCCAGTAAGGTTGTTTCAGCACCATCATGCAAAAGGATGCCCGTAAAGCTATTCACTGGATACGTCAACCCCACAACAAAATAGTCATCGAAAGTTCTGTCGACAGTACTTTGTTTCGAAAGCTGGCAACAGCTGCTGCCACCCCTGCCACATTTAGCCTCCTCATTTATTCCCCACCGTAAGCGAGCTACTAGGGGCAACTCTTAATTAGCGACGCCGGCGATCGACCCGTGAGTACGTGAATGGTTGAGTTCTCTTTGAAAAATTGGTTGTGTTTTCTTTTTTTTAATGAAGCAAAATGAGCCTTCGTATACGGCAGGGCGTAACTTTCTATGCCGGCAGTGTTTGTGCAAATGTACGCCTTTCGGCTTATTAATTTGCCCTGAGAACTTAACTTGGGGAATGTTCAGTTCAGCGTTGATGTACGGCCACCGTCAACTGCTAAATTGCCTAGGGCGCTATCTCTTCAAGTTCTGTACTTCTGTGACGCAGTGGGGCAATCTTTTATTACCTGTTTACGCACTCCACGTTGGTTTTATTTGTTTCCTTCTAATTTCCAGACTTTTACTCATGCAATTACATCAAAATGTAAGTCAGCATGCCGGAAGGAATGCATTCACTTTCGAGAAACACATTTCTAGGATATCCTTCTAATAAGGACGTGATAATAATGTAGTCATAAAGAACGCAGTGTTATTAAATTCCTTGCCGCTCTGGCATGTCACAGCTGATGCGGTGCCTAACGGCAATTTCTCATTTATCACCCCCTTTATTTTGTTCGCACCAGGGCGATTTAATGCCAACTTCTTAAACAGTTATGGTGCTAGGCTGCTGTGCCCAAGTTCGCGGCTCCGGCATTGAGCACGGCGGGCGCATTACGATGACGGTGAAATGCTATAGGCCCGTGTACGTCTGCCGGGGTTAACATTAAAGAAACCAAGGTAGTGGTGATGATGATGATGGCCTAACTTTATTTTGGGTCCACAAAAGACGCTGCGCCACCCATCTAGTCCAACGTAAGGACGCCAAGCCGAGGTCGACGGCCCGATCACGGGCACAATGAAAGAAACCCAGGTGGTCGAAATTTCTAGAGCCCTCCACTACGGCGTGCCTCCTAATATCGTGGCTTTGGCAAGCAAAACCTTAGAAGATATCGCTGTCATTCATTCGTAAAAGTTATATTACTCCAAACAGCTCAACAAAATTCAAGTTTCACGTGTAGGTGAAAAAAGAAATGCGAAAGCAGAACGCATTCAACATTTCGCATGGCTTTGGCTGTTCTCGATAAGATGCCTAATAAACCATAAGATGTATATAGGCTGCTTCGTGATTGGGTGTTGTCCTGTCCTGTACGATTTGTTTCAATGTGCGCCCTTCTGTTTCTTCGCAGATGGAAAGTCTTCTGATGAAGCTTCATAAAATTCACGGCAGAACTAGATGAGAAATTCGTAAACAGCTTCCATCTTCCCCTTCTTGCCTTTCTTTTGGATGGCAGAATTAGGACATTCCAAGCCAGTTGTTTGGCTTGTTTCTTCATTAACTTGCTATGTCCAAAACGGAGTTAGTAGTGATGCAGAACTATCGATAGCTCTTTCAATACTATCGATAGTTGAGTGACTAACGAACTATCGATGGTCGAAAAAGCTATCGATAGCGCTATCCATCGCAAGTTTGACAGTACTAGCGATGGTATATAATCAACCGGGCTACCTCATTGCACTATGAACTTCGTTTTTCGAGTGCGTGGTAAGTGGTTGAGCAGGAGGCGCAACCTGAGGGGCAAAAAAGTGGACATGCTCGTGTTTTTTCACCAAAATACTTCGCTGACTCGTGATAATTAATTTGAACTGCTCATCTGTAGTGGAGAAGCCGTTACGTATGTGGGATTCGCGTGGCTTCACATTTATATTGCATTATTTGATTTCAAGGTAACAATATCCAGTACTAATTGTTGGAGCTGTACGTCCCAAGTTCATATATCAAGAACTAAGTTTGTTAATTGTAAGCTGTGTCTGATTGCCCTTGAATAGCAATCTTTTAGTGCAACGCGATCCGGCATTTTCGCTGCCAAAATATTTTATTTTGTTCGCCAAAATATTCCTCATAAACGAACACAGTATTGCTGATAGCAAACCATCCCGAATATTTTGGCAATCTTGCCGGCCAACAACGGCCTATTCACTCACAGCGCTATCAATACTTATAATAGTAATGATGCTACCCATGGTACTGTCGACTGAATATCTCGGTAACACTATCGATAGTTTATCTACAGCAGTACTATCGATAGTTTCCTAACACAATGGACAGTTTCTAAAAAATTGTCGATGCTATCGATAGTTTATTTACCGATAGTTTAGCATCACTAAGGGACAAGTCATCACGTTTTTGCGAGTTGCACACACATCGCTGACTTTCCCGCATTTTAGGCAGTGTAACAATCTTGGACTAAATAAATGAACTACATGTAGAAAAATCTCCAATTAACGTGCGCGATGGTAAACTGTGCCTCTGAACAGAAATTTCTTGCCAGCGCGAGTTGCCCAACTGCAAAACCAAGCCCGGACGGTAAGGGTATGTCGATTAACTGGCTTGAGCAGTGTCGGATGGATGTGTATCACAGCAGTGTATGAAGTATCATACAATATGGCTTAGAGGATGTATCAATGAAACGAAAAGTAGGAGTTTTTAAACGCCCAGAAAAAGATTCACC
>JALIZH010002855.1:12500-18571 GCA_030522465.1 Rhipicephalus appendiculatus
ACCGATCAATAGGAATAAAAAACACAGAGGAGAAATGATCATTTGTTCAGTGATGCGAACCTAAAGTTACTTGGCTTTGATCTGCCAAAAACTGCATGTCTCCTTGAAGTAATGATAGTCGCTACGAGGTTTTCTGTGTTCAATAATGAGTCGAAGTTCAATTTTCTCTCGGAAGATTGATAATCCTAATCAGAATGCTTGGTTATTTTTCTCTACGACTGCGTAATACAGCACTTGGTTCAAATAGTGACTGTCCCTCGCAGGATTTTACCGTTTCCGCAGTCCTGCCTGTGTCTTTTAATCTTTTCATCCCCGACCAGAAAAAAACATGAAATAATTTTTTATATTTCACTTGAGCTTGACTCTCTCAAAACGATATTTCTTTATTCTGCTGTCCCACTTCCTGGATATAAATTCACTTAGGCTTTGAAACCGTTCATGTGTGTTTCACTCGATAACCCTATGCCCGTACCCCTACCCACCAACAAAGACAACTTTTCATTCATTCATTCAGTCATTCGTACGTTCATGCGATTCTAGTCGATTACTGCATAGCAGCATACTTAAGCTGCACAGCAGAGACTGAGGCACCGCTGAAAAAATGGCCATCATCTTTACTGGGACAGAAGTGAAGTGCTCAAAACGGGGTTTGCCTTATGCATCCGTATGTTCCATACATCCATTTCTTCCGTCCCGTTACGCTGGACAACGGCGGTTGTCTCCATCGACAAAACACTCAACTGCGTTTATTATTGTCCAAAAGCCTCCTCGTACCTCCATGCTTCGCCGCGGCTACAACATTATGAAAATTAGGATTTCTGGACCGTTTTTTCAAGGGTTGGAAAGAATGTCAGACGAGCAAGCACATCACGATCTATCGCACAAGAACACTTATTGGGAATTAGTGCAAGGATCTGGCTTCCATACACACTGTGATAGTTTTAGCATCAGTACATGGATTTAGAAAGCCCGAAGGAGCGCTAATGTAGCAGACAAGCATTTAATTACACTCAATGCACAGAAATCGGCGCGGAAAAGAGTGTGATTTAGTGAAAATGATGAGACACTTGTGACTCAGCTTTTTCCTATGTTATCTTTCAGTTCTCGCCAGTGGTATTCTTTGTAATGGTTCACTTTGTCGTTGGTTTATGAATGACGCGCTGATGGTGCCCTCATTTGGTCACTTTGAGAGCTACCATACAGCTTCCTGCAAAAGTTACCAGAGAGAACTGTGACGCTCTTATCTGTGAGAGCTTCAGGCATGATGGCTCAACCAGTGTAAGAACGTTGCTCACTGCCGGTTTTCTCCTAACCTGATTTTATATCTGAAGTGTGGTCTTTGGACCAAACCTAGACTTCGTTCTTTTGATTTTAAGCGGGCCTTATGGCAGTACATGCGTCATTTTCCCCAAACGATTGTTACAAGTGCACAGCCCCAGCTTTCTGCATGCTCGCAGAGTATTTCGGAGTTAGAAAGTAATGAAGCTTCCCAGTGTGAAGGCCACTACATTTGTAGTGAACAATGTCCACAATAGCTACTTAAACGAACACCAGTCAAATCCTTCCACAACACTTCTTTCCTGTGGTATTATAGTGATCGCATACGAGAGAGGTCTCAAACTCACACCAGCTACCGGGCCACAGTCACGAAATTTTGCGCCGCGAAGGGCCGGAACAGTGAGAAGCTGGAAGTGGGGGGGGCGTGGGGGGGATGACAAAATTTTGTACTGAATATTGAGGCTTTTGCTCCGCGTTTATGTTTAAGCACAAGGTGACCGCATGGGGTGCCTCATTAAAAAAGAAATCTGATGACCAGTCGCGTTTGTGTAGCTTACCCGCACAAAGCTTTAGTAATCACGATAGGCGAGCAAATATTGCGAGCACCATTTAGCAATGACGCAGATAGCTGGTCACAAATTCATAAAATATATGAGACGAAGACTGTCATCTGCCGACCGCGGGCCGCGTGTTTGAGACCCCTGGCATAGGAGTTATCTCTTGTAATGTCAGTACGAAACACTGTGTGAATTTCTGAGAGACAGGCAGATTGTATCCCAGGCGACGTATTCGTTACGCAACATTCGAGAAGTATTTAAATGTCAGAGAAATCATCGGCATAGCTCATTGTTTCCTCTCAGCTGATACTATAACAATGAATATTCCGAAAAGGCGTGGTTTAATCAAATAATAGTTCACCCAGAAGACAGGTGCGAGGATGAGAGATTAAGTAAAAGTGAGCATACCTTATTTTCATTAATTGTCTGACGTTGGCAGTTTCATAGATTGCACACGGGATGGCGGAAAAAGAGTTTTAGAAAAAGAGCTCAAAGAAATAGAATTTCAAAACATAGTAATTACTTTTAAAGCAGTTCACCGAATGCGGGACGCATTGCATAAAGCACAACAATGACCGCAAATGTCTGCGGAATGTTCCATGTCGATCATTAATGGATACTCGTGGAATCGCTCCTGTTCAAGTTACGTTAACCGACTTTTTAAGTATAGATGACGGAAAGCAAACGTATTCAAGAAAAAGCAATGTGTGGCCATTCTTCTGAGCAGGCAATACAGTGTCGTGGTTTATTCAAAAGAAATAGCACAAAGGAACCGCGATGTTCAATTTTTTTTGTCTTTTGAATGCTTTGACACGCTTAAGTCTGATTAATGCATCGGGTGCTTCGCTAACACTTCCTGCAGTAACTTCCGGTGACAGGTATCGTTATTCAAACTTAAATGGTGCCCCTGAGCGGACTATCGATTTAATATTCTCCAAAATTAGAAGTGAGGCAGACCACGCTTCTTCCGTTTAATGCATTGCCAGGGGAGACTGGGCCACTTGAAAGCAGTGAAATTCATTGCGTGCTCGAAGATCTGCCGCTAAAATGAAGCTACCTGCTATAAGACGAAGAAAACGAATGAATGTCCATGGAGACTTGCCCCATTTCTCACTAATCCTCTGACGCAGTCGACCGTTACGGAACCAATAATGGTGAGAAGCGCTTAATGTTGAAGACGTGCGTTTCATTTCAGGTACATCATTATTTTGACTTCTTCCACTTTTTCAGCGGGCGAGTGTTATTGACAAATTTGGAATGATACCTCTTCAGCTCCTTTATTTTTGCAATTTATACAAGCCCATTGTTCTCGCACACTTGCCACTTGCCACACGCCTTAAAGAGCAATTGCGAGGTAAAACAAATGGCGACTTATTTTTGTCATGTACCTCTTGAACACCAGGTGTGAACTGAGGAACGACGTAGAGCTTGAAGAACCAACCAGCTCGGCGCAGAAGTCTGCGTGCGGTGCTGAATTCAACCCCCACAACATCTAATGGGTGCCATGTACGGGTTTTTCAGCTTTAATTTTATTCAGCTTCGTAGGCAGCACAAAATTTAACATCGACATGCAGAGGAAGATGAGATACAAGTGCTTCTGTCTCGTCTTTCCTTTGTGTGTCGATGTTTCTATTGTTATATCAATCCATTGCATCTTCAAATGAGAGGTTGGGAAAGGTGTTCTAAGTTGTTGTGATGAGGATCACCCAAAACAAGTTTACCTATAATGACGCATCTGTGTGAGATACGCCGTGACGATTATACATGAACGTACGAGTCGGTTTTGTTGAACAAAATACGATGCGGGATTCGAAACACTTGCCTTTATCTCTCGTCACCTATAGCTTTTCCATTATTGCCCGCACGCATACTACAGCATAGCATCGTGCTCTTTTCAAACAAAAAAGTTGTTCAATATAAGTACACAAGAAATAGCTGCCTCGAAACTCGAACATCCTATGCTTCTTTAACATTTTCTTATGTTCTATTAGCGCTTGCAGGTGCTCTTTAAGCGTTGACGGAAACCATGCAAAATGAAAATGAATAACGCTTGGTGGTGGTGTGTGAATCTTGACTTTTATTCATTTAGGCTTTGTTTTCCACCTTAAGGGCACAATTGTGCTGATGACTAGGTTTTCCACCTTGTCATGAGCACAATAATAACATGCATAGAATTTATTCCGATTCGAAGATGAAATGGACACTTCATTCCTCTGAAACCAGAACAGAATGGAATATAGTAAAAATCACCCCTCTAATGTCCTGTGGCTTAAAGGACGAAAGGGTTCAAGCCTGCAACGAAAGACTATGGGTGCACAAAAATGTGAATCAACTTTCAAAACAAAAATTAACTTCTAAATGTAAATCCGCATTCGCATTTACAAGTCTGTCCTCTTCTGCATGCTCATTCAACGTTCCTCGCGGCAGCAATCTGGGTGCGCTTTTCAATTGTCAAAAAGGAAGTCGAGGCATGAAATGTCATTCGGTGTGACGCATAGTCTGTTTCAATGATAGGCCAACCTATTCATGCCCGGCGGCGTTCTGCTTGCTTTCGCTTCATATATTCTCATGAGAATGTCCCGAGGGACATGTACGTTTTTGCTATACGTCGTCTTGGCTGACATCAATATCGTTCTAACGGATGTCGAACTGAGAAGAGTAATATCCAATTCGCCCGAAAGAATCTGTCCTGTAGTGCCGACAAAATGGACTGCTTCCTTTTCGATGAGGCAACAACTGTGACGTAGCGGAAGTCGACTTTGTTTCAGAATGTTAAGATTTTAAAGTACAAGAAAAACATAAAAGAAATCACTCCAGGTAGGAGTAGATTCGGGGGTCACGTACATTTTTGTCACGTCGTAAGACTATGGAGAAAAATATTGGTGCGGTGTATCTGCGCAACCACATGCTTTTCAATAAAATAGGAAATACGTGGTTTTCTTACACTACGCCAGTCTGAGAGCTTGCGTAATATTACTGTAACGCCGCATTACTACTTATATTGCTTTTATTTTTTGGAAAACAACTATAAGCATTTTCTTTAAGTGCTGTACTTTGTCATAATAAGGCGTATCAGCGTGCCGCGTGTTATTCTGGCATGGGAATTCCTCAACCACGTGTACGCAGCATGTAGAATGTCCACGAAACTAATTTGAAATCCACAGTCATGAATTTTTTGTGAGTTAGTCAGAAAAGTAACCTATTTTACTTAAGTACACTCGTGCAACATTACTGGCAAATAGGTTACTTTGAGGTCTTTATCATTTAAAGATATATCCATTTCGGACATGCACATGTAACTGCACTGTAATCATTTCCTTTTACATTGCCGCAACCATTAATTATGCCAACATGCCTGTCAATAAATTGGCTGTTCTGCTTCGCAATTCATTAAAATATAATGATTATACTGAGTTATAATGAGTTCTGTAGTATTTCCTATGAAAATACTACAGAACGCACCTATCGGCTTCATACTCGTTGCATTTTCACTGGCAGTTATTGTGGGGAAATGGTTAGCAGTATGAGAATGCGCATTACATAAACTAACATTGCGGCGCCGGTTTACGCATACCGTTTTCCAGTATTCTACTGCACGAAACTTCCACATCACAAGTGACGCAGTGCACCTCCAAAGTCTGTGGTCATGTGACCTAACTTCATTAAACACATCCTACGTTTTCACAATCTAACGAGCTGTCTTCCCGACACAAACCTGTACTTTCTACAGTGCAATTCCAGAGAGCATGCACCATAACACGGAAAATATTGGCGAGCAGCTCCCCCCTGCACTTATTACGTGTGGCATATTTATTAGAATATTTTTGTTCAAATCCAGTCCAGTCGTCCAGACGGTTGGCTGGAGTGTCGAAAGACTGTCTCGGTTTCCAAGTTAATATGCCATGGAGTCGCCGTCGGGAATGCGGTGGGTAGCTGCCTTCATACACACGCCTACCCCTTGGTTGACTGGCCCTTGTGCGCCTGTGTGTGAACGTATATGAAGGCTTCCCACTGGGTTGTGAAGGCGGGTGATCGCCCTGACAGTGAGTGTTGGCACAGAGCTACGACTCTGTTAAGCCTACTTCAGCCCCACATTCTATCTTTCATCCAGCATGCGCCGTTCATTCTCCTTGTTCTAGACGGGCATGTGGCTTATGAGAATGAGGCAATGTCTAGAGAGCTGTGCGCGGTCCACTTTTTGTGTCAAGTTTATGGTTGGTATTCCTCGCTACGATT
>JALIZH010002856.1:0-16686 GCA_030522465.1 Rhipicephalus appendiculatus
ACTAAACCACCCAGAGGTCGAAATTTAGTTGTGGCGTTGCAGTTGTGCATGAGTCTACTGCGAACGCTGGTGGAGTTGCACGCGTTTCGTCGTTTCGCTCTTCCCCCTCGCTAGGCTGCGTTCGTCGGCTCATCTATCCACCTCTCCGCCTGCTCTTTCTCAGCGTCCGAGGTGGAAACGCAAGAAGCGCGCGCATCTGCCAGCAAAAAACAGGCTCTTGCTCGCCCGCTGACGGCGTCTATTGCTCTCGACGTCACCTAATCATACAGGTGACGTCATGACGGCTGTTGTCGATAGAGGAAAGGCACGCAGAGGAGCACGCAAGCGTCTCTTGGTGGTTTAGGGGCCCTTTAAGAAAGTTTGTCGCTATGAACCAACCAGCCTGCCAGAACGTATTACTGTGGCGCGATTTTGTACGCATTCCAAATAAGAACGGGGGCGTTCCCGTCGGTTTCCGTGCTTAACGTCACAAACACGTGACCGTCGTGAGGACACGTTTCGATCCAAGTCAAGCCGTCTGACAGCCATTATAATCCGTGCCGGCGGTTTCGGACGGTTCTCGGCACCGTCCGAAACCGTCCGTTCTTATTTGGAATGCACGTACAAAATCGCGCCACTGAAGTACTAATGTCATGCCATACCTCAGGTTTAATGTGTATAGTAACGACAACAAACGCCGTCGCTCTTGGCGGAATCTTCTCCCGCGCTCTGCTCTAACGTGCGGAGCAGCTGAGGCGCAACTTCGTCGTCGCCCAGATACAGACGGCTCGCCACAATGTAATAAGTTAAAAGAATTGAGCCAATGATAATTTTTCAGGTTATACTCCGACAACCACTTCTGGCCGTTCTGTAGAGCTTGGGAAAAAATTGATGACAGTTTCAACGGATCCCAGAGCGTTTGCTGCGGTTCTTTAACGAGAGATTCATGCTCGTTTCTTGTGCTCGTTGGCTCCAAGTGCAGTGCCAGATCTTCGCTCACCTTCGTCCAAATGTGCAGTCGCTGGAGTACGCTCCCCTACTTATGTACATACATAGCGCCCTAAGTAATTGATGATAACGATTTCTATTGCTACTTCTTTCTCAATTTTCTTTCAGTTTTCCAAATATTCATACTAAAAAAACACAGCATATCCACGGAGTGAATGATGATGAGTGGGCGAAGCTGCGGAGGTTCATCGGTAAACCGTGAATCTTCCGTGAATTCTGCCCGGTACATCATCACCGACGTGAGATCGGGCGCGTTTATACTAAAGTGTCGATGAGAGTTATGGTGACTGAAACAATCATGGTTACACCGTGAAATCTTCAGTGGTTTCGCCCAGCAGTAATCAAAGCGATGGTGTGTGTGAAATTTTATTCAAACTTCAACGATCGGTCGTCGTCCATGGTCCGCCAAGCAGCACGATCCGGCAAGCGCACTCGTACGGCGATCCACGCAATCGGAGAGCAGCTGCACCGCCAACGCCATCTAGCGTACCTTCACCCAACCGCCATATTGTACGCATGTTTATAGGACAGCGCCCTCTCGGAAACGAGACGAGAACTGGAGATGACGACACCATATCCACGGAGTGAATGATGATGAGTGGGCGAAGCTTCGGAGGTGCGTCGGTAAACCGGTAATCTTCCGCGAATTCTGCGCAGTACATCATCAACGACGTGAGATCGGGCGCATTTATACTAAAGGGTCGATGAGAGTCATGGCGACTCGCAGCTCACTTTAATTTTACATGTACGTTGTGAATTTTTTTATTGTTTAATCACGCACAGGAAACATCTCACACAGGCACTACCTTGGAGGTCGAAATCCAGTGCCTACTGGCTACTCCAGAATGCATGGCCAACCGAGGACCGCCGAGGTGATGCCATAAGGAGCTTCGCCCCTAAATATATTCATCATATACAAGTACCGCCATCTAGCGGACATTCCAAGAACTAAACGAGAGGTGGCTACCTACAACTACATACGTCGAGGACGCACGACCCACGGCTTAAGGAGCTTCGCCCCTGAAACATGGCTGATCCCTCCGTCATAGGAATCGGTATAACACGAAAGTGAAACGCGTCTTCGCAGAAGTAGTGCTAGCGATATATGAGAGCTTGTACAATGTCTCTTGGTGTTTGACAGCTATAGCACCGTTTGACGTGGACACACCCACGTTGACGCCTAGTGGCAAATGTCCACCGCGACGACTAACGCCCATGGTCATGAATTAACCGTTGTTGTATCTGAAGCTGTCAACATGATATGCCTGGACACAGCTAGCGTATCGTGAATCCAGCACAAAGACACCAACAAGCACGTAATGAACACTGGCACACAATATGCGTGTCTTCAAAGAGAAGTGGTTCGGTGTGCGCTCCTGAGTATTAAGGTAACCTACTCCTGCGCTCATGCATACACTTACCACGCTGCGCTTCAAGCAACGCGGGAGGCAGAGGTTCGTAGCTTGAGCCGCGAGCGCGCGCACGCGTAATACTTCCGGCTGATCTCTGTCTCGCTCCATCAAGGCACGACATTCGCCCGTCGACATCGCTGCCTTGCGGCCGCGCTCACTGCAGCAGTTTCATTAATCGGTGCTATCCGCGCCCGAAGTAGACCGTCGGGCGAAACAACGTTGGTGCATGTGGAGGATGCACTACTCCGACAAAGAGCCGTCACACGCTAACGCGAAGCTAAAGGCAAAGAAGCATAACTACATCGGCGACTCTCCGATGCTAGCGCGGCCAAATGTTTTAGATGCGAAGCATCTTATGGCGAAGCTTTAATCCGGTGGTGGTGGTGGTGGTGGTGTGCCGGCGTTGGCCTCCCTTACTGCGAATGCGCAAACCCTTTCAAAAAAATAAAAATAAAGAACCTCCTCTCCCCTTCTCTCTCCTCTAGGCATCCCTACCCCGCGGCAACCACACCCTCACTGCGCATGCGCCTCCCCTTCTCTCTCCCCTCCTACGCTCCCCCCTCTCTCCTCTAGGCATCCCTGCCCGCGGCGTCCACACTCCCACTGCGCATGCGCGTCCCCCCCCTCTCTCCTCTCCTATGCTCCCCCCCTCTCTCGCCTCGCGACGCCGACGCAGGCAGCGTCTGCTAAGCGAGTTTCTTGGTTGAAAAAACCGACTGCTCGCGCTGCACAACCGTTCACTGGGCCACCCCGTATATATGGCAGTGGATCTTGACCTGCAAAGGTGGTGCCGGTGCGAGATTTCTCCTGTGCGTTGTTGAACAATAAAAATTCGCAGCGTGCGCATTAACTAAAAGCGGACTGCGGGTCTCTGTGTCCAAGTCGGAGTCACCTGTCTCTCATTGCCCATTAGCAGCGATTGGCCATGTTCAGTAGGAAACACCGGCTCCATCACTGCGTGCTTTGCGCCTCCCCAGGTTTTCTCCCCTGCGCAACGCCTGCGATGAGCGCCAGCGTCAACGCCGCCGCCAGTGTAAGCGTTAGCACCCGCTGCTTCACATCTACACATGGTTCCCTTTAGCGGGGGAGATGGTGTAATTTTTTTCACTGCTATCGAGACGCAGCTAAAGCATGGCCTCCGAGACTAATCGTTCGCTATCAGCGTTAGTAAGTGTCGTGCCGCATTACTTCTCTTCCCCGCTCACAGGCGGTGACACCGACCCGCCACGCCAACAGAGAGCACCGTGCGAGAGAGAATGTGTCAGAGGTATAAGGCGCGTTTGTAGAGAGCCTTGCAACTGCTTCGATAGCTCAGTCGGATAAGAAACCGGGCGCCCTTCGTCGCTGGCCAAGAGTCAGAGGTTCGATTCCCGGCGGGGGAACATTTTCATAATGATTTGTCTTTCTCATTTGGCAGCGTTAATTATATCAACGTCATATCCGTAACGGATATGCTTGGTGGACACCCCGGCATAAAACACTTTCGTGTTAAAAATTATGGGCAGCTGCGCATTAGTGGTGCGAAGACTGTGGAAAGAGCGGAGCAGGTGGCCTTGTGCCCTCCATACCCTTTCCCACCGCCTCATGCATAGCTATGCTAGCCTTTAGCCTCTTTCCCCCTCTTCACCATCACGTCAATTTCCCACCCTCTTCGTATGCTTTACTACACATGGCAATGTCAGCTTTCTTTCTTTGTTTTTTTTTTGTTATTTCGCTCTGTGTTTGAGTTAGCATAATTAGACTTTATAAAATTTAGCTCTATTACGCTGAGTTAGTCTTAATTAAGCTTTGCTTAGCTAGGCTTTCTTGATTGGGGTTAATTGGACATGGCATAACTACGGTAATTAGACTTGGCAAGGCTCAGCCAGGCTGAACTAGTACTGCCTAAGCTTAACTTGGCTTCGCGAGGGCACGTCATAGCCAGGCGTAGGCATGGCTAAGCTTATCTTTGCATTGCAAAGTGACGTCATAAGCTAGAGCAGCTTCCGCACCGCACGGCCTAACGAAAAGCCTAAACAGCGCCGTTGTTGAAAGCCTTCTTTAAAAAATTCCGGCAGATCCCACGCATTCCGGGAGTCGATGTAAGCGAAGTACTCACGCAGTAGCTGCCTACGCATCTTTTTTTCCCTTTTTTGAATTATTTTTTTTTTCTGTAACTAGTCCGATGTAACGTCGGCGCTCATGTTACAGCGCAGGCATTAGATTCACAAAAGACAACATCGATATTGCCACGCGCCTCTCTTATTCTTCTGTACTCGGTTTTCGCCCACAAAGACTGCCCGCATGCTCAGCGCAAACCGCGCCTCATTGTTCTAGAAGCTTCACGATTATTGTAGATCGTTGTGTTAAGATTGCGCACGAGACGCGAACACTCGAGCTTATTCCAGAGCTTGCGTGACAACCAGTGATAAGGCTAGAATGTTCGACGCGTAAGTTATAAAAGCCGGCGCGTTCCAGTGTTGTTCAGTTAATCGACGGTCGACGCTCTGTTCGCCGCTATCAGTGCCAGCGTTTATTGCTGTAATCTCACCTTCAGTTTACCGGCCACAAGTTCGGCCCAAATAAAGTGTTTCGTCTTGGACTACTGCCTACTGCCTTCGTCAACGTCACGACCACGTGACATCTGGTGGAGGTGCTGCTTCGTCCATGCTCCGGACGCCCCCGCGAAGCACTGACCCAAGCTCAAGCCACGAAGAAGCTGACGCTAAGGAGAACCCGGAATCTCGAGCTAGCCGCAGGCAGAAGGGACTTCAGCCAGAGTACGGGCTACTCCCCGAGACAACCAGGCAGCCCAAAACCACGACAGCGACCGCAGATATGATGGCAGCCCCTGTACCGCCCACAACGGTCGTCATGCACCAACCCCGAGAGCCGCCGACTTTCCGCGGTTCACCATGCGAGGATCCAGAGAGCTGGCTGGAGGAATACGAGCGGGTCGCCACGTTCAACCACTGGGACTCCGACGAGAAGCTCCGCCGGGCCTACTTTTACCTAGAAGACTCAGCAAGGACCTGGTTTGAGAACCGGGAGTCGGCCCTTCAAACCTGGGATCTCTTCCGCGGCACATTCCTGGACACGTTCAGGAGCATCGCCCGCAAGGAAAGAGCCGCGACATTACTGGAGACGCGGGTGCAACTCCCCGAACGAAAATGTCACCATCTTCGTGGAAGAAATGAAGCGGCTGTTCCGGCACGCTGACCCCAACATGCCTGAGGAGAAGGTCCGTTTGCTCATGCGAGGGGTCAAGCAAGAACTCTTCGCGGGATTGATGAGAAACCCACCGAAGACCGTTCAGGAATTCCTCTCGGAAGCGACTACGATCGAAAAGACGCTAGAAATGCGCACGCGGCAATTCGATCGCCGGTCGACGCCAGGCTACGGAGACATTCAATCACTATGCCCAGACGACCTGCGCGAGACTATAAGAGCCGTGGTGCGAGAAGAACTTCGCCGAATGATGCCGCCGTGCCAGCCACAGGTTTCCTCCATCGCAGACATCGTCAGAGAGGAAATCCAGCAATCGCTCGGCATCCCTGAGGCAACGCAGCCGCAACCCCAAGCCATGAGCTACGCTTCTGCTGTCCGCCGTCCCGTTCCCCCTCCTCGCCCCCGTCCAGACGCCACTCCTCCGCAGTTCCGCCGTCAGACGCCACCACCGACGTCATACCGCCCACCAGCCGGCCAGCGATACACGCCGAGAAAGACCGACGTTTGGCGTGCACCCGACCACCGCCCACTATGTTATCACTGCGGAGAAGCCGGCCACACGTATCGCCGCTGCCAATACCGTGAGATGGGACTGCGTGGCTTCGCCGTGAACGCACCGCGTCCGCAGCGAGGTGAACGACCACGGGACATCGCCGACTACCTGGCAGGACCGCAATGGACGCCACGAAGTCCTTCTCCATCGCCGTCGCCAGGCCGCTACACGTCACCGCACCGCCGGCAGTACTCCGGCCCAAACCGGGGCCGGTCGCCTAAGCCCGTATCCGGGAAACTAAGGGCAGCAACCGATGGAGGTGCGGTTGCTGTACGACGAAATGCCGAAGATCCTCCGCGGCCGCCGACGACGACAACGCGACGAGACCTGCAGAACACGACGCGAAGCAGACGAAGCCCTGCTGACGAAACGTCGTGGGCCGACGAGGACGGGACGACGCAACATGGAAGCAGAGCAACATTTCGACGCAGCCGTGATCCGACGCCGCGACCCAACCGCAACGCACGACGACGAACCAGCGACCTCGACGTAATATTCGACGGCCACAACGTCACCGCTCTCGTCGACACTGGAGCCGACTATTCCGTCGTCAGTGGGCCTTTCGCGATGAAGCTGAAGAAAGTGAAGACTTCTTGGGAAGGCCCTGAAATCCGGACCGCTGGGGGTCATATAATAACGCCGGCCGGTGTTTGCACAGCAAGAGTCACCGTCAATAACCGGACTTATCCCGCCAGCTTTCTAATTCTGCAGCACTGCTCCAGGGATGTGATACTGGGGATGGACTTCCTAAGCAAACACGGCGCCGTCATCGACCTGAGGTCTGAGTTGATAACACTGACTTCAGAAAAAGCGTTGCCGCCCCACACGACGCCGGAGAATCATGCCTTGAATGTAATAGAAGAGCAGGTCACCGTTCCGCCTCTCTCCAGCGTCGTCATTTCCGTCGGCACCGAAATACCCGCTAACCTTGAAGGCGTCGTCGAGGGCGATCAGCACCTGCTTGTGAACCGTCAGATTTGCGTAGCAAGAGGCATCGTCGAGTTGCGCGACGGCAAAGCAAAGGTACTGCTGACAAACTTCAGCCACGAATATAGGCACCTCTACCTTGGTACGACGGTCGCCTACATCGAGAAATTCGTGGACACCAGCAATGCTTTCGCCCTCTCCGATATTGCCGAACATCCTTCGACGAATCGAGGTCCCGAAACAGATTTCGACGTCAACCCCAGCCTCCCAAAGCAGAAGCAAGACCAGCTCAAAAATCTGCTCCTGCAATTCAAGGACTGCTTCTCATCGTCGTCAAGAATTCGACAGACCCCAGTAGCCAAACATCGTATCATAACCCAAGAAGGTGCACGACCAGTCCGTCAGAGCCCGTATCGAATTTCGACGCGAGAACGCGAAGCCGTAAAGAAGCAAGTCGACGAAATGCTACGCGACGACATAATCCAGCCGTCCAAGAGTCCCTGGGCGTCTCCCGTGGTGTTGGTGAAGAAAAAGGACGGGACGCTACGTTTCTGTGTGGACTATCGTCGCCTGAACAAGATCACGAAGAAGGACGTGTACCCCCCTCCCACGGATAGACGACGCCCTGGATCGACTCCACAACGCGAAGTACTTTTCGTCGATGGACCTGAAGACGGGCTGCTGGCAAATCGAAGTCGACGAGAGAGACCGAGAAAAGACTGCCTTTATAACACCAGACGGCCTGTTCGAGTTTAAGGTCATGCCTTTTGGTCTTTGCTCGGCCTCCGCGACCTTCCAACGCGTTATGGATACTGTACTGGCTGGCTTGAAGTGGCAGACTTGCCTTGTGTACTTGGACGACGTCGTTGTGTTTTCCTCGAACTTCGACGAACACCTGCGGCGCCTTGAAGCTGTACTTCAAGCAATCAAGACCTCCGGACTTACCCTGAAGCCTCAAAAGTGCCGTTTCGCCTACGAGGAGCTCTTGTTCTTGGGCCACGTGATAAGCAAGTCCGGAGTACGCCCCGACCCTCAGAAGACAGCCGCCATCGCTACGTTCCCGCCACCTGCCGACTAGAAGGCCGTGCGTCGATTTCTCGGCCTGTGCGCCTACTACAGGCGGTTCGTCAAAAACTTTGCCCGCATCGCCGAGCCACTCACTAACCTTACCAGGACTGACGTCGAGTTCAAGTGGGAAACGCCTCAGGAACAAGCATTTCAAGAACTAAAACGACGCCTACAAACGCCTCCGTTACTTGCGCATTTCGACGAACACGCCGAAACAGAAGTGCACACCGACGCAAGCAGCGTGGGACTCGGCGCCGTCCTTGTGCAGAGGACGGACGGACTGGAAAGGGTCATCAGTTATGCTAGCCGGTCGCTATCCAAGGCAGAGGCCAACTATTCCACAACAGAAAAGGAGTGCCTCGCCATCATCTGGGCTACGTCAAAGTTTCGCCCCTACCTCTATGGCAGGCCCTTCAAAGTTGTGAGCGACCACCACGCCTTGTGTTGGCTAGCTAACTTGAAGGACCCATCAGGTCGTCTCGCAAGATGGAGTCTAAGGCTTCAAGAATTCGACGTCACGGTCGTTTACAAGTCCGGCCGAAAACATTCTGACGCCGACTGCTTGTCTCGCGCCCCCCGTCGACCCGCCGCCGCAGGACGACCACGAGGATGACTTCTTCTTGGGAACCATAAGTACCGACGACTTCGCCGAACAACAGCGAGCCGACCCGGAACTCAGGGGCCTTATGGAGTACCTCGAAGGCAAGACAGCCATTGTTCCGAAGGCATTCAAGCGAGGACTCGCATCGTTTCTCTTGCGAAACAGCGTTCTCATAAAGAAGAATTTCTCGCCGCCTCGAGCCGACTACCTTCTCGTAGTGCCTTCAGCAATGCGTCCAGAAGTCCTCCAGGCACTACACGACGACCCGACGGCTGGACACCTCGGACTTTCCCGCACGCTCGCAAGAGTACAGGAAAAGTACTACTGGCCGCGCCTTGCCGCCGACGTCGCCCGCTACGTAAGGACGTGCCGAGACTGTCAGCGACGGAAGACACCGCCCACCAGACCAGCAGGCTTCCTCCAGCCGATCGAGCCTCCTCGGCGACCGTTCCAGCAGATCGGGATGGACCTCCTGGGGCCGTTCCCAACGTCGACTTGCGGAAATAAATGGATCGTCGTGGCTACCGACTACCTCACCCGCTACGCCGAAACAAAGGCCCTGCCTAAAGGCAGTGCCGCCGAGGTAGCCAAGTTCTTCGTTGAGAACATTGTCCTTCGACACGGCGCCCCAGAGGTTCTCATCACCGACAGAGGTACGGCGTTTACGGCTGACCTAACTCAGGCGATTTTAGGATACAGCCACACAAGCCACCGCCGGACCACCGCGTACCACCCACAGACCAACGGCCTGACCGAGCGCCTAAATAAGACCATCACCGACATGCTGGCCATGTACGTCGACGTCGAACACAAGACGTGGGACGCCATCCTACCGTACGTGACCTTCGCGTACAACACGGCCGTACAAGAAACGACGCAGATGACGCCGTACAAGTTGGTTTACGGACGGAGCCCAGCAACGACTCTCGACGCCATGTTACCAAACGTGAGCGACGAAGAAAACACCGACGTGACCGCCTATCTACAGCGCGCCGAAGAAGCCCGACAGCTCGCCCGCCTGCGCATCAAGAATCAGCAGACGACTGACAGCCGCCGCTACAATCTTCGACGACGATTCGTGGAATACCAGCCCGGCGACCGCGTTTGGGTGTGGACACCGATACGCCGACGTGGACTTTGTGAAAAGCTTCTTCGGCGATACTTCGGGCCATACAAGGTGCTTCGACGTCTCGGTGCTCTGGACTACGAAGTCGTCCCGGACGGCATTACAAACTCTCAACATCGCCGTGCGCGACCTGAAGTCGTCCATGTCGTGCGCCTCAAGCCGTATTTAGCGCGTTAGCGAACCTGAGGACTGCACTTATTGCTTTATTATTGTACTTTCTTTCTTTATTGTTGTGATTTATTGCTGCATGTATTTTTCCCCTTGTTCTTTTGTAAGCATCGGGACGATGCTTTTTCAGAGGGGGGCATTGCCACGCGCCTTTCTTATTCTTCTGTACTCGGTTTTCGCCCACAAAGACTGCCCGCATGCTCAGCGCAAACCGCGCCTCATTGTTCTAGAAGCTTCACGATTATTGTAGATCGTTGTGTTAAGATTGCGCACGAGACGCGAACACTCGAGCTTATTCCAGAGCTTGCGTGACAACCAGTGATAAGGCTAGAATGTTCGACGCGTGAGTTATAAAAGCCGGCGCGTTCCAATGTTGTTCAGTTAATCGACGGTCGACGCTCTGTTCGCCGCTATCAGTGCCAGCGTTTATTGCTGTAATCTCACCTTCAGTTTACCGGCCACAAGTTCGGCCCAAATAAAGTGTTTCGTCTTGGACTACAGCCTACTGCCTTCGTCAACGTCACGACCACGTGACAATATGAACAGCACTCAAAAGTGTGATGATCTGCATATGATCAGTAGCGTTCACAGTTGTATTCCTACCGGATCAAACAAGGTTTGGCTTGATGAGTCACTGTAGTATAAACATAGGCGTGCGCACGAGGGGAGGCAGAGGGGGCCAGCCGCCCCCTCTAGTCACCTAAGAAGGGGGGCGCAAAGTCTGCCTCATACATTGACTTAATAGGGAGAGGGGCGCTGCGACGAACCTTCGCCCCCCCCCCCCCCCCCCTGAAGGGGAACCCTGCGCACGCCTATGAGTATAAAGGTAATACTTACTGCATTGTTCTACAGTCGGATAGCCAACACTGGAACCACTCTTGACGCTGACACGACGTGTGTTTTTCCCAAGCAGTTTCAAGCATTTGTGGCTAAGTGGGGGTGGAATACTTGACTGCCACGAAGAATGGCTGCTTCGATTGCCGCTCCAACCTTGGTTATTATCATTAGCGTCTGTCGGAAATTTTCCCTCACCAACAACGTTGCCGACATCGCGCCCAAGTTTTCTGCGACACGGCTTCGTGAACGCAGTCGTAATAATCTTTTTTTTTTTTTTTCAGTTTGTTCTCGCCGTTGTGGGTATGGCGCATACCCGCCTTCTATTGGCCGGGGCATGCGGGTATGTGCCACACAGGACCGAGGAAAAAGGATTCATGACGTGCGCGACTAGCAGGTCGTACTTGTTACTAAATGTGAAGCATTTCTTAGCGAACTGCAGGCACTTTGAGCGTATCTATCTATCTATCTATCTATCTATCTATCTATCTATCTATCTATCTATCTATCTATCTATCTATCTATCTATCTATCTATCTATCTATCTGTCTGTCTGTCTGTCTGTCTGTGGAAACAGGCAGACATATGCCGATGCTGTGAGACCAAAAGTTATATTGGCCTCGAGGGCCACCACTGGAAACGCCGGCGCCACCGTCGGCGTGACGTGCTTGGCAGGATCACGCGGTCTCGGCGGCCGCGTCGGCTGCTTGCGGAGCGCTGCCGCGTGCTTTGTAAATGAGTTTCAAGCTCCACCTGTTCTGCGGTCAGTACGAATACGAAGGTTTTCTCGCATTTTGAACCCAACTGAACGCATTGTGACAGGAGTGGCTGCCTCCGAAAGCGATGAACATGCTGCTCTTACTCCTCGGTGCCGTAGTGCCGGACGTACGCAACGAAGCCCGGTATAAGCCTGCACCGGTGCCCGTAGGACAAGAAACTGCGTGAAGAGTGGGTTGTGGTGCTAAGAACCGGCAAGCAGCCATCGGCTACGAGTCATGTGTACAACAAGCACTTCCGCGACGACGATTTTCGCTACTGCGTCGGGGCTGTGATGTTGAGTAGCAGAAAGCGCGCACTGCAACGATCGTCCATGCGCGCTTCACGCCGGCTAATGGTGCTTATCTACCGCAGTATGGAAAAGGCGCTGCCTTTTGCATGCTGCGATACCATCTCAGAACGTTCCTGTGCGACCTCTTGATCGTCGACTCCGTGCTCAGCGTCTACAATATGGGCTGCAGATACTTGACCGATTTTTTAGATACGTTGGATTTAAAAATTCGCAAGGTTCTTTGTGCATACCCCTAAGATGACCGGAAGGCGAAAGCCACCTTCTTTTCCTTCTTGTCAGTCAATGTACTGATTTTCCCTGCCCCACTCCAACAAACTTTGTGCACCTAACTAGGTTTTTCACTGCCTCCGTGATCGGTGGGCCTGTGCAAAGCGACCATGTCATGTGAACACGTCATCATGTGACATCACGTTATGTGGCGTCATGGCGACGTCATGACGTCTTCACAAATTTGGGCAATCTGTGACGTCATGACGTCTTCACAAATTTGGGCAATCTGTGACGTCATGATGACGATATATGGTGACGTCATCACGTGATGGTGATTTTTTTGCATTACTCGTGCCGACGCCGACGAGGCGGGATGCCGACGGTCAATCTTCGCTTTTTTATGAGGCATCGAAGGCTTTCGCCTTCATAACCTATACGCGACGTTTGCTGGTGGATGCCCATAGCAAGCGAGTCAAATGCTGCGGCTGATGTGTGCTGCATTTATGTTGGCAATAATATTCTTTCAGTGAATCGTACATTGTCATGACGCAAACGCTACGTGCTAAAAATCTCAAATTTGCTTGTGCCACTCTGAAACTCAAGTTGGGCCTATCCAACCCCATGCATTTTTTTTGGAGCCTTATTTATTTATGTGGAAAAGATGCCGCGGTGTTGGCGCTAGACTCGACATACTTCCTTAATTGCTGGGAAGCTCGCCAAATAATGCTGGGCATTAAATTTTTGCATTTCACTCTTTACGTGTTGTTGGTATACCCTTCTTTTGCGCCTGCAAATTGCTGCAATAACTTCTCTTTCTTTCACCGCTATTTCAACTTCAGGTCGGTCCTTGTTCACATCGACGTTTGCACAAACAAGTTCGGCGAACGTTACTGTATTTTCATTCGTTTCCTTGGCGTTGTATACTACTACATGGCCTCGTAGACCACTTCTCCTTCCATCAGCAATCTCGAAGTGGTGAAGCTTTGGTGTATTAATATGTTGAAGGCAGAGAGCGGCAAGTTCAGTGGAACGCAAAGGGAACGATAATTAAGCAACATATTAAAAAATCATCGCATTTTCTCACGCTTTGTGTGACCACCAAACGAAACGAACACACTGAAATAAAAGGAGCAGCGGCAATTGCTCGCTTAGAAGACCGATGTATATGCAGTGCGAGGCAACATGTCAAATGACATTGAAACATACATTAATTTTGACTGAAAAAAAAAAAGAAAAAAAAAAACGTTGAATCGTCGGGACGGGACATTACAAATTTGGAACAGTGGCTACGGTGCTCGGCTGCTGACCCGAAGGTCGCGGGTTCGATCCCGGCCGCGGCGGTCGCATTTCGATGGAGGCGAAATGGTAGAGGCCCGTGTACTGTGCGATGTCAGTGCACGTTAAAGAACACCAGATGGTCGAAATTTCCGGAGCCCTCCACTACGGCGTCTCTCATAATCATATCGTGGTTTTGGGACGTTAAACCCCAGATATTATTATTATATTAGGGACATTACAAATTGCCATAGGCGCGCCGAAGTCGTAGTTGTATATAACAAAAACAATTGGAACTGCTCTGATAGCGTCCGCGCAACAATGGTTTTTGTGTACTCACAAATTCTGATATTTTGCGGCCTAAAGTTCACGGCGCGGCGCCAAAACACGCTCGTAGCGACAGCGAAACCATCAGAACATATACATGCAGACGCTCATACATGCAAAAGCTCCGTCGGTCGCCGCGAACCCGTGCGATCACTGGCTTGAGGCTTCTTTCTGTTATACTCCATTTAGGTATACAGGCGTCTACTCTAACAAAATATTTCACATAGCTTGCCCTCAGGGACTGACCACATTTCACGCAAGAAGCCGGTTCAGGGGTCTCCATCGCGGTGACCGCGTGGAGCGGGCGCTCCGTTTTCTGCAAAGAGACAGTGACTGTAAACTAGGTTGTGATTCTTTTCGTCGAAAATTATTACTTTAAAAGTAAAGAACATATTTCGTTTCGAAAGTACGCACAGAAATGTCCTGGAGCGCATCCGCGAGGTGTTTTGTAGAGCGCCGGCAGCAAATCTTATGGGGAGCGTGCGGCGGTATCCTGCCTACATAGCTCGGCAAACTCACTCATGAGTGCACTCAACTCACACTCACTCAGACTCATTTGAACGTGGTGAGTTGAGTATGAGTGAGTACTCATGCGTGTGAGTGGACGTGAGTGTGAACGTGAGTGAGTGCGAAGGCTGAAAAAATTGTGGTGAGTGAGTTTGAGTGAGTACTCCCTTAAAGTGCCGACCTATGCCTGCCTAGCACGCAATCGAGGCGCGCCCGATAGAGGGCGACTCCGTAACTGCTCGAGGCCAATATTTTGTCTGAAGCCATTTTCTGAGATGCGAGCAAAAACAGGCGCAACCATCTCGTGTTTGGTGCGTCGTCGTCCTCGTCTTCTCGTCGCATTCTCCTGACCCCGCACTAGCGCGCTCCAGGGCACCCATTCTAGCGAGGAAGTCGCGAGTGTGTTACAGGCGGCCAGAAGCAGACTTTTGAGCCGCGAAGTGTACGCGGCGAGTATGGCAGTCCGAAGCGCTTGTAATGAGACGTTGTTTAAGAGTCGGTGACTAAGTATGCAGGTTTGAGACGGTCGACGGAAACCGTATCTTCTCGGCCTTTGATGAGCAGGAGGAAGTGTTTAGGTGTGCGTTCGATGAACTTAAGCGGGCCATCATATGCGGGCTGCAAGGGAGGTAGCACGGCATCGTGTCGCACAAAAACGTGCGTGCAGTGTAGTAGGGATGTCCGTCGTTGTCGGGGAGGAACCACGGTACGCATAACTTGGCGTAGACGGTATGCGAAGTCGGAAACGTCTGCAGGTACCGTGGGCGAGTCACTGAAGAATTCACCCGGAACTCGAACAGTGGTGCCGAATGTCAGCTCGCCGGCGCTTACGGAGTAGTCGCTACGAAGAGACGTGCGGATGCCAAGCATAATGACAGGAAGGCGTTCAGTCCAGGATGAAGAAAAAAGTGGAAGCCATGAGTGGCGCCTTCAGTTGGCGATGAAAACGTTCGATGATTCCATTGGCGATGGGGTGATACGAGGCAGCCTTGATGTGATTGGCACCGAGGAGCCGAGATAGATTGGCGAACAATGTGAAGTCGAATTGGCGCCCACGGTCAGTCGTAATGGTGGAAGGGACACCGTAGCAGCTAATCCACAGAGTGACGACTGCTCGAGCTGTCAACTCCGCAGTTATCTTTTTGAAAAAGGCATCGCTTCAGTCCATCTCGTGAACCTGCCAACGCAGGTTAACAGATAGCGATGGTTCCCGCATGGAGGAAGGGACCGACAATGTCGACGTGCAGGTGGCTGAAGCGAGCGTCCGGGGAAGGGAACGTGCCATGAGGGGTGACAGTGTGGAGATGCACTTTAGACTGTTGGCACCTGAGGCACGCACGTGACCAACGACGAACGTCTACGTTAATGCTAGGCCACACATGACGAGAATTGATAAGTCGCTGTGTGGCGCGAATACCTGGGTGAGCCTAAGAATGCAGGACATCAAAGACTGCTCGACGGAATGGGAGAGGTACGTAGGGAGGAGGACGTCCTGTCGACGTATCACAAACGAGGGGCACGTCGCAGGCAGGCACCAAAGCATCAGCCAAGACGAGAGATGTGCCGCGCTCTTGTAGCAGCTGGAGCTCCTCGTCATTCCTCTGGGCGGAAGCCATGTTGGTGAAGTCGATGCTTGTTCGGCCATATTCTGCTCCGCATAGATGCGTCGGCAACGGCGTTGGCTTTTCCACTGACATGGCGAATGTCGCTCCTATATTCAGAGATGAAGGTGAGCTGTCTGATTTCCTCGGGGCACCTAGGAAGTGCTCGTGGACGTTGAAGCGGACGTCAGTGGTTTGTGATCGGTAAGCATGCGAAAGGACGCGGTCCCTTGAGGAAATGGCGAAAGTGCTTCACAGCCAAGTACATGACGAGTAGCTCGGCCAAAGGTGCTGTAGCGGCGCTCGGGAGGGGCCAGCTTTTTGGAAAAGAAGGCGATGGGCTGCCAAGTGCCAAGCAACTGACTGTTGCAAGACTGCGCCGACAGCAGTGTCAGATGCGTCTACCATGACGGATGTTGGGGCGTCGAATTTAGGGTGGGCTAAGAGCGTAGCGCTAGCAATGGCTTCTTTAATGTCTCTAAATGCACGCTCAGCCGTATCGTTCCAGGGTACCGGGGTACTCGGTGTTTTGAGGCCCGTGAGAAGGTCGTTGAGAAACTGCAGTATATCGGCGCAGCGACGAATGAAGCCGCGATAAATGTTGGTGAGGCCGAGGAAATTCACGCAACTGCCTGGCGGTGGATGACTCAGGAAATTCACGAATGGCGGTTACACGAGTCGGTAGTGGACGAATGCCGTGTGCGTTGGCGCTGTGGCCGAGGAAGTCCGGCTGCGCAACCCCGAACTCGCTCTTATGGCCGTTCACAAAGAGGCCGAACTTCCTCAGTCTCTCGAGAACTTGCTCTAGATGGAG
>JALIZH010002857.1:0-20978 GCA_030522465.1 Rhipicephalus appendiculatus
GAGAACTCCTCGCTATGTACCTGTCAGTGCGCCATTTCCGCCACCTGCTCGAAGGCCGATCGTTCACCATCTACACCGATCACAAGCCCCTGACCTACTCCATCGGTCGCTCCGGAGTCCATATACACGCCACGCGAGGTACGCCAGCTTTCCTTCATATCGGAGTTTACGACAGACATTCGACACATCAGCGGCTGCGATAACGCCCCGGCGGACGCTCTCAGCCGCGTGGACGCCGTCACGCGCAGTCGTTCGAACAGCTCGACAGCCTCGTTTCCATTCAACCTCCGAGAGCTCGCAACAGCGCAAGAGAGCTGTCCGGACTTGACAAATCTGCGCAAAGCGACTACCTCCCTGCAATTGGAGCCAGTAACCATTCAAACTGTACCCATTGTTTGTGATACCTCCACCTCAGGACGCACACCACGGCCATTTCTACCCGTCGCATTTCGCAAGCAAGCCTTCAACTCATTGCACAATCTCGCCCACCCTGGAATTCGAGCAACGCAAAAGCTCATTGCGGCTCGATTCGTCTGGCCTTGCATGAACGCGGACGTTCGAGATTGGGTACGCGCGTGTGCACCTTGCCAGCGTGCTAAAGTTCATCGCTACCCGGTACCGCCAGCCCGCCGTTTCCTGCAACCTGATGAACGCTTCGCGGTGGTGCACGTTGACATTGTCGGACCGCTTCCACCTTGCCAAGGCCACCGGTATTTGTTGACATGCGTTGACCGCTTTACCCGGTGGCCCGAGGCAACGCCACTTGCTGACATTACAGCAGCCACAGTCGCAGAGGCGTTCGTCTCCACTTGGGTGGCACGGTTTGGCTGCCCGACAACAATACTCACTGACCGTGGACGTCAGTTTGAGTCATCGCTCTTCACAGAACTTCTGAAGCTCCTCGGAACGGCCCGTTTGAGAACAGCTGCTTACCACCCCAAACAAACGGCCTCGTCGAACGCTTTCATCGGCACCTCAAAGCGGCATTGACAGCGCACGGGTCCCGAAACAAATGGGTCGAGGCACTTCCCCTCAATCTTCTGGGCATCCGATCCGCATACAAAGAAGACCTCTCCTGCACCACAGCAGAGTTTGTTTATGGCACCACGCTTCGCCTCCCGGCCGACTTTTTCGACGCCACAACACCCCCCAAGTGCTCCTACAGCCAGCGAATATGTGAGCCTGCTTCGCACAGCTTTCCGGAATCTTCGACCGCAGCCGACGCGCCCCAACCAAGCCCGGGCAGCTTACATCATGCCAGACCTAGAAAGAGCATCACACGTGTTCGTGCGGTACGGGCCAGTGTTGTACGGAACGGCGTTCCAAGGAACGACGTTCCAGGAACTAGTTCCTTTTGGCAGGAACGGAGGAACGCCACCGTTCCATTCAGGATGGGTGGAACTGTAACGGTAACTCGTTACGTTTAAGCAGGAACGGTAGAGAGAACGGCGTTCCTTCGTCAAACGTTCCACGGCATTCAACAAGCGCACGCACGCAGCACATCATGCAGAACAGGGCGGATGGGCGACCGTGTGAGGCGCTAATATGTAGCGCTTGCCTATGAGGTGACTATACGAAGCATCCAGGATTTTACTTCAAGGCTCCCGCCGGGGACTCAGGAAAGCGAAAGACGCCGAGACTGACCCCGTGCGGGAGGAACAGTTGATTATTTACAGCAGAGATGTTATGCTCGAGATTTCCATGTGTCGTAGAAAAAAATTATCATCATCATGAACCGGCACGCACTCTCTTCGTCATCGCCATCCTCTTCCGCTTCTCTCCCAGAACACGGTTGTTGATTTGTCCGGCGCGGGAGGCAATAACTCTGATGGGACGAGAGAACGAGTACAAAGAGAGCGAAAGGAAGGGATATAGAGAAAGAAATAAATTCTTGGCTAGAAAATATTTTCGACGAGGCGAGATTCGACACCGCCTATCCACGATCTGAAGGCGAGCGTCGTAACCACTCGGGTATCTAGTTGTTTTTTTAGATGCGAAGCATCTAATGCTCGAGGCTCTGTCGTCCCTCCCGCGTCCGCCGTCCCGCGTCCGGCCACTTTCATGAAGTAGGGAAGCACCCATTATGCGAACCAGAACACTGTAGTGATATGAAGGCCGTCAACCGCTATCACAGTCATCAGAGTCATGGCCGAGAGACCAGAGAGGCTGCTTAGCAATGGTTAAACAGGTGGTGTCTGTCGCCCAGGTTGACCCCATTCCTTGATTGCTTGCATGTGTTTGGAGGGGGCTTAGTCCGTTCCTCCTTCCGCGTCCCACACCACCACAGCGCATGCGCGTCCCCTCCCCCCCTCTCTCTCCTACGCTCACCCCCTTTCTCTACTCTAGGAATCCTGTACTCTACGGAGCGGCCCCCCGCGTCCCACGCCCCCCTACAGCGCATGCGCGTCCCCTCCCCTATCCTCTCCTACGCTCACCCCCATTCTCTACTCTAGGAATCATCTATTCTACGGAGCGGCTCCCGCGTCCCACACCCCTCCCCCAACGCATGCGCGTCCCCTCCCCCCCTCTCTCCTCTAGGAATCCTCTACTCTACGGAGCGGCTCCCGCGTCCCACAGCGCATGCACGTCCCCTCCCCCTCTCTCTCCTCTCCTACGGTCCCCCCCCGTCCTATCCTCTAGGAGTCCTCTACGGAGCGGCGCGCACGACAGGTGGTGTGACAGCTGCATACTCCGCTGGGGGCGCCACGGTAATTCCGCGGTATGAAATAAAGGAGCGCGCGTGCCTCATTCTTTCTCCTGTGCAGCGCCGCGATGAGCGCCGGGACCGCTGCCGTGAAATGAGAGCGGCGACGTTCCTCCCGCTCAAGCTGATTATCTCCCCCGCTGCTTCGCATCCACACATGGTTCCCTTTAGCGGGAGATGGGGGAAGTTTTTTTTTTCATGATATTTATTCAACATAGGCATGACACTTTGAAGCAATTGAATACAGGCAGAGAACTGATATGTTCATTTTGCTCGTATCGCGACCCAACGACGAACACACAGTACTGAAGAATTCGCATTCATCTCTAGAGCGAGTACATTAAAGAACTGCCATTTCCCATTATACACTAGAACTGTGGTAAGGATAAACACATCCCCAATGCAATGTACCACTCTGGCTGGCTTTCCATTTGGTCGTATACATCTTCCTAGCGGAGTGACCATATAATAATGAAGTAGGATGTTGAAATTATTGGCTATGCGTTTTTCCGGAACATGCGCGCACGCTAGAAGTATATAGCATATCCTTGTATAGTGCAGTATATCAAGGGGGGTGAGAAGGATAAGTGATGGTGAGGAGGAGGGAAAGAAGGAGGGGAAAACGAGTATAGAGAGACAGAGAAAAAAGGGAAAAAAAAGATAGAAGTCGAGCGAACGTACACGCAGAGACAGAAGGAGAGAGAGAGACAGGAAAAAAATATAGAGAAAGAGAAAAATACAGAGAACGAAAGGCAAGAAAGAAAGCAAAATATAGAAAGACAGAATACTAAATATACAGGAATATGTTGCTGATTGTGAACCGGGGACGTTACTAAGGCGCAATTGTGTATCCTCAACATTATTTTCTATTCACACTGAACTACTGAACCAGCACTCATTGAACGCCTAAGTATTGGCCCTTTCGATGCGATTTCTTATGCAAGAAATTCAATTATATTGGCGCATTGGTGGATATTTCTGTTTCAATATGTGAAGTGCCGTATCCTGACTGCGCCTTTGAAGACCGACGTTGAAAAGTGCCACATGTGTTGGATTTGAAATAGACGAGCACGAAAGTTGCAGTTACATGTATGTAGTAAGGCCGGTGGTCTCGAAAAACATTGTCTGGGAGCGTTTATTTAGATTTCTTTACCTATGTATAACCTGTTCGCCGCAATGTTCAATTCGTTTGATATATGTAGCTCGATGCGAGCTTTAAATTCCTCACTTTATTTCGCCTCAGGATGATCCGACACTATATATTTATTGAAAACTCAAATGTAACGTTAATGTAACGACACATTCCAATTTTGGAAATGTAACTGTAACGAGTTCCTTTTGCATTTGAGGAACTTGTAACGGGAACTCGTTCCGAAATTGGTAAGGAACGAGGAACGAGTTTTCGTTCCTCTTTTAGAGGAACGTGTACAACACTGGTACGGGCCTGTGCGTGGTTCACTGCAGCCTCATTACCTCGGACCCTTCCCCGTGCTGGAGCGCCTCCCCTCGAACTTTGTTGTGGACATGAATGGATCGCGTGAGACTATAGCACTCGAGAGGCTGAAGCCAGCGTACAGTGAAAACGCGGTATCTTCTGTTTCGGCGTCTTGCCTCACTGTGCCCCCCCTCCCCTCTGTCCCTTTGTCACTCATCCCCATCCCGTACTACGCTCAAGGTCCACTGGGACCCACTTTGCCCATAGCAATGGTAATCGTTCGTCGCAGTGGTCTCCTCACTTGGGGGAGAGCTCTGTAGCGCATCCTCTTACGTCGCGCCCAGATGCCGGCGCCTGCGGCATCGCAAAGAAAGAAAATAAAAACTCTCGTGCTTGGCCGCCGCCGCCGGCTGGGCGGCGCGGGGAAGACAGGGGACAACTCGAACCGCGCGCCTTCTCTCCCATTTCTCCTCTTTCCCTTTTGCATCGCCCGCGCGCCTGCTCGCGTTTTTGGGAAACAATAAACAGTTCCTAACCAGATGTTGTAGCTCTCGTTTCCTCCTGCACGCGCGCTCTACAGGGTCAACCTGGGCGACAGACACCTGCCTAGCCATTGCTAAGCAGCCTCTCTGTGCTCTCGGCCATGACTCTGATGACTGTAGTAGTGGTTGACGGCCTTCATATTCTGGTTCGCATAATGGGTGCTTCCCTACTTAATGAAAGTGGCCGGACGCGGGACGCGGGACGGGGGACGCCGGACGGACATAGCCCCGAGCATAAGATGCTTCGCATCTAAAAATTCCCCATCTCCCGCTAAAGGGAACCATGTGTGGATGCGAAGCAGCAGGGAGATAATTAGCTTCAGCGGGAGGAACGTCGCCGCTCTCATTTCACGGCAGCGGTCCGGGCGCTCATCGCGGCGCTGGACAGGAGAAAGAATGAGGCGCGCGCGCTCCGTCATTTTCATACCGCGGAACTACCGGGGCACCCCAGCGGAGTATGCAGCTGTCACACCACCTGTCGTGCGCGCCGCTCCGTACAGGATTCCTAGAGGGAAGGACGGGGGGGACCGTAGGAGAGGAGAGAGAGGGGGAGGGGACGTGCATGCGCTGTGGGGGTGTGGGAGCCGCTCCGTAGAGTAGAGGATTCCTAGAGGAGATAGGGGGGAAAGGACGCGCATGCGCTGTGGGGATGTGGGACGCTGGAGCCGGTCCGTAGAGTAAAGGATTCCTAGAGGAGAGAGGGGGGAGAGGACGCGCATGCGCTGTGGGAAGAGTGCGCCGCTCCGTAGAGTAGATGATTCCTAGAGGAGAGAAAGGGGGTGAGCGTAGGAGAGGATAGGGGGAGGGGACGCGGGGTCCGCTCCGTAGAGTAGAGGATTCCTAGAGGAGAGAAAGGGGGTGAGCGTAGGAGATGGAGAGGGAGGGGACGCGCATGCGCTGTGAAACACGGGAAGGAGGGACGGACTAAGCCCCCTCCAAACACATGCAAGCAAGATCAAAGAATGGGGTCAACCTGGGCGACAGACACCACCTGCCTAGCCATTGCTAAGCAGCGTCTCTGTGCTCTCGGCCATGACTCAAGGAATGGGGTCAACCTGGGCGACAGACACCACCTGCCTAGCCATTACTAAGCAGCCTCTCTGTGCTCTCGGCCATGACTCTGATGATTGTAGTAGGGTTGACGGCCTTCATATTACTACAGTGTTCTGCTTCGCATAATGGGTGCTTCCCTACTTCATGAAAGTGGCCGGACGCGGGACACGGGACGCGGGACGGGGGACGCGGGACGGACAGAGCCCCTGAGCATAAGATGCTTCGCATCTAAAACTGCCCCATCTCCGTGTGGATGCGAAGCAGCGGGGAGATGGTTAGCTTGAGTGGGGAGAAACGTCGCCGCTCTCGTTTCGCGGCAGCGGCCCTGCACAGGAGAGAGATTGAGGCGCGCTCCATCATTTTTATACCGCGGAACTTGCCCCCCAGCGGAGTATGCAGCTGTCGCACCACCTGTCGCGCGCCGCTCCGTAGAGGATTCCTAGAGGAGAGAACGGGGCCAACCGTAGGAGAGGGGGGAGGGGACGCGCATGCGCTGTGGGGATGTCGGACGCGGGCGCCGCTCCGTGGAGTAGAGGATTCCTACAGCAGAGAAAGGGGGTGAGCGTAGGAGAGGAGAGATAGGGGAAGGGGACGCGCATCCGCTGTGGGACGCGCGCGCCGCTCCGTAGAGTAGACGTTTCCTAGAGTAGAGAAAAGGGGTGAGCGTAGGAGAAGCGGAGGGGACGCGCATGCGCTGTCGGGGTGTGGGACGCGGGGGGCCGCTTCGTAGAGTATTCCTAGAGGAGAGAAAGGGGGGTGAGCGTAGGAGAGGAGAGAGAGAGGGGGGAGGGGACGCGCATGCGCTGTGGGACGCGGGAAGGAGGGACGGACTCCATGCGTGTAATCTGAATAGAATCGTCGATAACGTTGCGGCCAACTTCACAATACATGATAGTCGGGGAAGGCTCTACCATCCTGAAAACTATAAAGTCTGCACACGTGTCAATATCATCGTACAATGAGGCAATTTCTTTTATCTCCATTTCACTGAACCTCACACTTTTGTGTTGTTTGTTTTGCTGTGAAAGCTCGAATAGCACAGAAACCTTGCTGCAAGCGTTTCAAAAAGAAAGAAGAAGCGTTGCAACCGTCATTCTCTAAACATTTTGTGGGGAAAATATTGCAAACATTTGCATGAGCGCTAGCCTATTTCGCTTACTGCCTGAAACGCGTTAGACTAAACCGAGAGCTGGAAGTCCTGAAGAGAATAAGCCGAGATATTCTTTCATAAATGCAGATAACTTATGTTTTACTTTCTACACTGGCAAATACACAATTTTCAATGTTTTACGAGGAGGAGGCGGGGGAGGAAGAGGAAGGAGAGCCAGGAAGGTCAACATGACGCACGTCCGGTTTACCATCCTACGAAAGCCTCAAAAAGTGCAGGCATGTAAAGTGCCCCTTCATAGACTCAAAGAAAGGCAGAATTCAGGGGAAAATGGAAGCTTGCGATAAAAGAAATTCGTCAACAGGGGTTGTGCTGGAGTCGTCGTTTTGACTACCGGACTTCTTTTTTTCTTCAAGGTAGCAACTGATTCAACTAATTCAAGGCTGCAACCATTCATACACTGTCATCCCCGTTGATCAATCTATCATGCCGTGCACTGCGTATTTTTTCTGCCATATGAATTGAGCACGTTGTGTATGCAATCGCTCGTGTTTATATGACGTCTTAGTCACTTCTACTGATGCGTGCAGCGACCTTCGAGCAGCGCTTACCGGATGCCTCACAACGCCAGGAGAGCCGTGCCAGAAGAACAAGAAACGCCCCACGTATTCCAAGAAAACACTGGAGACCCTGGTGGAGATCAAGGGCTGCAATTCCAATGAAGGGAGCCCGTCCGTGCAAGGCGCCGAGCTGCCGCCAGCCGGTAAGCATTTCGTGGTCTCCATAATTAAGAACACGGGCGTTCTCGAAGCACACGAGAGTTAAGTGCTCGAATAACGAGAGAGAAAGCTTCATTGCATCTCGAGCAGAGGTCGGCAAAAAATTTAGAGCTCACTCAGACTCACTCATGAAACATACCTCGCCCTTAGGGCTCACTCGGACTCACACTCACCAATGTTTTCCTCAACCGCACTGACTCAGACTCACACTCACTAAAATTTTCCTCAATCGGTCTCACTCACACTCAAGCTCACCAAAATATTGCTCACCCGGACTCACTCAGACTCAGACTCACGGCTCGATTTGAGTCTGAGTGAGTCGACTGATGAGTCCGTTAGCTTACTGTTAGCTGTTTCGTCCAAGATGTCAACGCTTTTTAACACCGATATCTCGCATAATCGTTGCTCTACTTGGCGCTTTTGATCTCGTATCTTTAAATACGAGTTATCAGTTGTTGGAAACAACTAAGAATATTTTTACTGAAAGGGATGACTCACGCGAGATGTTTTTAATAAGTGCTTCCTTTGAAAGAGAATTGGGGCAGGGTCTAGCCGCCTCTCCCGCCTCCGTAACTCACGCATCTGTTCAATTAATATTGAGCTGTCGGATGAACGCTACTGCGTTGATGTGCGAGTAGACATAACTAGTATAAACGTGAGCCGACATAAGGTTGATAGTAATGCTAAAGCTGAGTAGATAGGATGACAGGTCGGCAAAATAACGTGGAGCTCACTCAGACTCATTCATGAAATATACCTCGCCCTTAGGGCTCACTCGGACTCACACTCATCAAAGTTTTCCTCAACCGGACTCACTCGGACTCACACTCACTAAAATTTTTCTCAATCGGACTCACTCGGACTCAAACTCACCAAAAGATTACTCACCCGGACTCACTCAGACTCAGACTCAAGGCTCGATTTGAGTCTGAGTGAGTTTGCCGATCTATGATTTCGAGAGGTGAGCCGACACCGACACGCTCGTCAAGCTATAGTCCTGGTAAGATGGCAATGGATGAAAGATATTGCGCGAAAAATAAGACCGGAAGGCACATACGAACAAACAAATCTAGACACAAAGTGATTTTCCTCATAAGTTATTCACTCTCTCATTTGCTCTTCTGCGTCATTCTTTCAAAGGTGGAGAAGATTTTCACGATTAGGAATCTTGCGACAGGTTACGAACTTTAACATAAATGGACGGACTAACGATTTTTCTGGACACAGTTTCTACGGCGCAACGGTAAACACATTCTCAGTAGTGGTTAAACCTGCAGTAGTTAATTCCAAAATCCATTTTGTAAGCGGAATTTCACTATCTGAGAAGCCTCTAAAAAAATTTACAAAGACCCTCCTTCAGCAACGCGTAGAAGTGAGAAAGATGCTGATAGCAAAAGGAAAGGCTAGCTAGTTGGCACATATTTTTTTATTGTTGGCGAGCAACGTACAAATCGAATCGTTTGCAGATGTGCTCCGGGCGTTTACCGAGCGAGGCGGTGGTTTGAGTTTCACCTGCGAGATGCCGGTTTATAACACCGTAAAGGGGCCCTGCGGCACTCTTCTGAGTTATAATGCAATAGTCTCACTATTAGCCTATGGCGCTGCACGAATCACATGCCGCATTTTTTTTTAATCGGTCAAGTGCGAGCGGAGTTGCAGGGATTTGACGCACACTTCAAGCGCTGTCTCTCTCCTCTCGAGCCAGCGAGTGCGCTGAAAGCTACGCAGGGAGGGGGGATGACAAGGACGCAAGAAGATGCGTCCGTCCCTTCGTCAGCGCGCGTCATAACCTTGAGCACTTTCACTTGAACGACCACCAACTAGCCCAATTCATCGCTCCACTTTCACTTCTTGTTTTAAATGCGAATGCATTTCTTAGTCAGGGCTATGTTAGACATCCGGCGTTCTCCGCGGAGGAGGAGGAGGAGGATAGGTTGAGGAGGTGTCCGCGCGTCGGCAGGTGTTATCTCTCCGCTCTCACTCCCTCTCCCATAGCAACAGCTGCGGGCGCGCGCTTATCCTCGCCCCTAGCAACCGGAGCAGGGGGTGCGGGCGGAGTAGCGGAGAGTGAGTGGAGAGGAGGAGCGCGCTCTGGTGTGTGAGGGCGCTCGCATCGCGGAAGCTCGGCGGAGCTCCCGCGTGTGTGGAGAGAGTGTAGGAGAGGGTAGGTGCAGTGCTTCGCCGCTCCTTCTCTCGCCGTTCGCTCTCTCTCCTCCCTGCGCCCCACTCTCCCGTCCGCTCGCTCGCACGTATATATAAATGGAGTGAAGCGTGCGCGAAATGCATTCGCATTTCCTCACGATTCCCTTCGGGGAGGTGGGGGGCATTTTTCTTCGAACGCGTGGCTTGCTTTCAGTGTGATCGCAAGCGCGCGTCCGGGACACGTGGCGGCATACCGCGGCGGCCACGGTAACTACGCAGCTAACGATGCTCAAATCAGCCAACCGCCGCGGACGTGGGTATATGGCGCAGAAATTTAGGTATATGGCATCATTTGCAGAGAGAAAAGGGAGAGCTTTTCAGCTGACTTTGAGAATTAATTGTAAATTCTGCGTCCCCAAAGAGCGTCCCACAATTTACCAGCCAGCCCAAACATGCCGATTGCTGACATCCCACAGCTGTAGCCATGTTATAGTACACAGTTCGCCATAGAGTCTTTCTAAGGGCAGACATCGCGATTCTAAATTGTCTACAAATAAATATTAACTGGTTTCAGTCCTCGTCAACAGCGCTGTAGATGCGGCATGTTGGCGCTACGGACAAGAGAATGGTAAGCGTCACGGTCAATATACTTCTTAGGACAACTTGTACCTGCCCTAGTCGGTTAATACTTAATGAAGGCGTCGTAGCGTGCTACTCAGTTCTTTTGTGCGTGTTCCATATTTCACAAAGATGGCTGCATTAAAGTCAGTACGCCGCACAGAGCTATGAGAAAGGAAACGAAAAGAATGAGCGCCGACCAAATGAAAAGGTTTAGAACATTAAAAAATGACGTTTCGGCTACCGTACGGTAGCCTTGTTCACAGTAAAGTGGCCCAGCGAAGCGGGCTTATGTCCGTTTTAGAACATTGCCGAGACACCTGGCGTACGCTGGTGGCAGATTGCCATCATTTCTGTTCAGCGTTTTTTTCGTAGTCTGGATAAGGAGGGATTCCAGATATTGACGCGAACACCAGTTTCTTTCCGCGGAACACGTGGCTGCATCTAATCACAACATTGACTGGACCAAGGCAACTGTAATCGCAAAGGAAAGAAACTGGTGTTCGCGTCAATATCTGGAATCCCTCCTTATCCAGACTACGAAAAAAACGCTGAACAGAAATGATGGCAATCTGCCACCAGCGTACGCCAGGTGTCTCGGCAATGTTCTAAAACGGACATAAGCCCGCTTCGCTGGGCCACTTTACTGTGAACAAGGCTACCGTACGGTAGCCGAAACGTCATTTTTTAATGTTCTAAACCTTTTCATTTGGTCGGCGCTCATTCTTTTCGTTTCCTCATACTTCTTCCCGACCAGACGATGTTTCGTCAAACCGTCGATTTCAGCTATGAGAAAGGTAGGACCGTAAGCAGTGTTCAGCATATGCCTTTCTCACCGCGACACTCGCGTTTTGAGCCATGTTTCTGAAAGATGGGCCACAAAGAAAACTAAGTAAGTAATGTCATCACCATGAAATGTGGCGCCATTTCTTGGGCGGCCGCATGTTATCGATTTAGACTTTATACAGAATATAATGGCGACGGCAAAAATTTGCCAGAAGTCTCCATATACTAATTAAATCTCAAAAACTCGCAGGGTCCGTTGCGCATTCCCTAAAATGACTCGAAGACGAAAGCCATTTTCTTTGTGCAGAAAGCCTCCCGCGCCCCCATGCGAAAGCTTCCTGCGCCTCAGCTGCTTATGCACTCCCTCCCAACTTTGGCCAAGCGAAGATTTCGTGTGATCAGTTATCGTGTGATGACGCCATCATGTGAGGTCACGTTATGGGAAATCACAGTGACGCCGTGATGACGTGTCAAATTATTGATATATGTGACGCTCGCATTCACGCTTCGCCGCAAGGGCGAAGCAGTGAATGCGATAGCAACAACTTGGTATTTCACGCGAAAAACGCCAAGCAGATCGAAATTCGGAGCGCGCTGCTCAAGCGCACAGGACGAACGAAAAGAACAAACACAGGACGAGCGTGAACTAACAACGTCCACAGCTCGACACTTAACGCTCGGCTCAAACACAGAGGGCGCACGAAACATACGCACAGGTATACACTGGACGAGCGCAAACTAACAAGTGTCACAGTTGCTACTTCACTGTGTTTGAACAGCGCGCTTCTTTCGCGAACGGGGCCTCTGCAGCGAGAGAAGTGACCTTTGCGCGCTCTGTAACCTAAACGCAATCCCCCATCCCAAGATAAGCGCGTGCGCGCGCGCGCACGGGCAGGGGGACTAGGCGACTAGGCCTAGGCCGTGAGGGCAAAAGGCAGATTGCAAAGAGTGGCGCCCAGCGCGCATTTCGCGCAATCTCGCTGGTTTGCTGGTAAGGCAGAGAACACACGCTGATATTCCCCCCGAGATCGGCGTACCGCCAGCGTTAATGATGGCTCGCCGTTAGCATGCTCAAAGACGCTCGCTTCTGTGACATATTATTAGCGGTTAGCGCTGCCGAGCCTGAGGTAGCCCGTTCGATTCCGCACGTCAGGCAATATTTTTCTTCGTGGCTTTTATATTTATATATATACATATACATATACGGGGCATGACGCCGACGGCGAAAAGCAGCCGAGAGTGTCCATATAATTGCTATCGCAATAATAACATAAAATGAGGCGGGCAAACGGCCGCTCTCAGCTCTCCCTTGTCTTCTCGCAGTTGTACGCATGTTGCACGTTTTTGCGTTGTTTCTAGCGATTTATTAAACATCTGTCATATTATTTTACGTCTTCGCGTGTTCCCTGCCAGAGCCTCTCCGATGATCAACCTGGTTCAAGCTTCAAGCAGATGCTGCTGAAGTGCGACTCTTTCCGTTAATCTAGCCCCGTGTATTTGTATCAGGAGCATCTGCACCAATCTGTGAAGATCGATAAACTAGCGCATAAAGCTTCCTATCACAATGATACCGCGCGTGCGCTAGATATGCTTCAGCTTTTGCAGTAGCAACTAAGTGAATTTCGGGGAGAGTTTGGTGAAGAGTTGGATGATCTTGGTTGTTTAAAGTTTTACATTGTTTTCCCTCGGTAACGCATCACGCCGCCGGCTTATTCATGAGGTTGTGATACGACGCAATGCGTTATCGCGCAGTTCCCTGATGATCACCAACTACGTGCGCCAACTTCCATAAAGTGGGTGGACTTCATTCTATCCCAACAGAATTGATCCCAATTCTGCCTACGACGTCACGTAACAATGCACTGCCGAATGACTTCAAAACCACGCGAAACAACTAAATTGTACGACAAGGCATCGGTCAGTGTGCTGGTCACGCTTATCTATAGACTACCCGCCACGGTTAAAGTGCTCTACTGCTGACCCGAAGGCCGCGGGATCAAATACCGGCCACGGTGGCCGCATTTCGATGGAGGCAAAATGCTGGAGGCCCGTGTACCTACCTAGATTTAGGTGCACGTTAAACAACACCCTGTTATGACCGGCGCCTGGGCCGACGGAGGAGCGGCGTTCCCTGTTCTACGAACAAGTCTCCGAGGGGCTGCTGGCCCGCTGACAGACGTTAAAAGACGTGTATTGTCCTTCCTAGCCGGGAAGTGAGGCGCCATGCAGTCCGACGCGCAAGGTGTTCGGCGAGACGACCGCAATGGTTTTCGGTCGCGACATACTCTTTGAAGAGACGGCGGAGCCGCCGCGGATGACCCGTCCCGCTAATTGCGTGTCGAGCGGCGGACCTTTGATGCGCCCCGAAGTGCCAGCGTAGGACCCCTCATCCTGCGGTCTTCTCACGCCACCACCTAGGTGCCACTGGTGCAATGCTGTGGCAACACCCCTGTCAGGCACGTAGACCTGGGCGGGTGTGGGCGGCACCGTCGGAAGTGGCGTGTGTCGTGTGATTGGACAACGTAATTTGGACCTGTTCCCCCCATCTAGGGATCTGGGGGAAAAGAGACTCTTTATAATGAGCCCCCGTGGGCTCCATAGGGATGCTTCAGAGGATTCGAGAGATTCGAAGGATTCGGAGAGCTTCGACACGGGCCTTCGACGAGATCGTCACGATGTAGCGGAGTCTTCGTGATGTAGAGCGAAATGCTCGCCATGTAAATAATGTAATTAAACCTCAGTTCAGTTTCCCTTCAGCCTCTTCATGCTGCCTCGGCATCTTTCTCCCGGGTCTCCGGTGCCTGCAAAGGCCTGTCGCAACGACCGGGGCCAGCAGCGGGATACCACGACCTGTGTCTCGAGCCGCGACACCCTGGGTCGCAACAACTGGTGGCAGCGGTGGGATCAGACTCATGGAAGAAGGGCGACGTGGACCGGAGGTCAGCCGAAAGCCCTAGGACCTGGAATTCGGCGGGACCGACGCAGCGTACCATGACCGCACGGTATGGGGTGAGTGCCTGGCTTTGCGCTTGAGATGTATCGAGTCTTTTAGCCTAGACCCGTTAAAAGATAGATACGACCAACAACTTCCTAGACACTGTGGTTGTTATCTCAGCACAGAGCAGCACTCTGCGATTATCTGAGCAAGCTAGAGAAAGCAGAATAGCTCAGGTAATTCGGTAGGAGCAGATGTGAGTTTTGCGGGAGTTTTTCTTTTTTGAGGGTACGTTGCGGGAGGTTTTCGAATGTTGGAGAGTGCAGAAGAGTGAAAGTGAAACAGTCAAAAGGTAGAGAGTGAGGTTTGCCTCGTGGTGTTGCTTGTGTGTTATGCTTTTGGTCTCCGCTGTGGGATTTGCCAGGCGTCAATTTCTCTAGACCCAGAATTGAAACGCTGGTGGGTTTGTGTTCTGTCACAGCTGAGCCAAAGCAAAGTAGTCGCCATGGATCTGACGAAATTGACGAGGGATAGCCTGTTAGAATTGTGTGAGGAGCTCGACATTGAGATAGACGACGATACTCCTGCATCCCAAATCCGTGAATTAATAGCCGGAAGCGATAACAAGGAGGACATTGAGTACTTCGGCAATCGAATCTTAATTGAACAGGAAAAGATAGAGAAAGACAGGATATGGGCTGAAGAACGTAGGAAGAAATGGAGAGAGATGGAAATAGGGGAAGCAAAGAGGGTTGAAGAACACAGGAAGGAGATGCAAGCGTTAGATGAGGAGCTTGAGAGGCTAAAACGCGGGTTATATACTAAGCAACGGAGTAGTGAGTTTGTAGAGGTAGCGCACGAGAAGTGCGAGGAACAGTTGAGTGCGGTGCAATTCAGAGCCGTAGAGAAGGCTAGCACATGTGAAAGCAGAGGGTTCATAAGGGAACCGAAGGTATCAGCTGCGAAAGATGCTGCGCTAGGAGTGGAGGCCGCCGAAGGCCAGAGTAAGAGCGACGAGGTGCTGTGCCAGTGGAATTCTAGTGAAACAACTAAGATAGTTGTAGACCATCTGGCACAGACACAAAGTGAGGGTGTCCCTAAGGTGGTTCTTGCAAACGACGTCCAATGGAACTTCGACTCGGTAGGCAAGAACACCAGAGTAAGGTCACCAGAGTGTACGAAAGTACAGAGTAGAGATGACAGTGCACTTGTGAGCTCCCAGGCATGTGAGCTAGATTCAAATGAATGTGTCGCTACGGTCGATTTTGCACGCGATGTCCCAGGATTCGACTCGCTAGGTAAGACGACCATAGTAACGTCGGCAGAGTGTACTGAAGTACAGAGTAGTACAGTTGTGGACAGCTCCCAGACAGATGAGCTAGGGTCCAGTGACTGTCGCAACGGTGGATCCTGCATGTGGTGTCCCAGATTTCGACCCGCTTGTCAGGAACACCGGAGAAAGTTCAGGAGATGGAGCGAAAGTAAAGTGTGAGGATAACAGTGCAGCTGTAGATGGCTCCCAGGAATGCGAGCTAGATAGTGCAAAGGGAAATAGCTGCATTGTTACAAAGCGCGTTAAGCTGTCCGCCAGTCTAGAGAATGAGCGAAAAAGATGATTTGTTTGTGAATCATTCAGACTGCGCGGGCGAGACAGTTAACGAAAGCTGTGAGAGAGTTGAGGAGGATGAGTTGCGAGTGGAAGGCTCGAAAATGCGCCCCAAGAAGAGGCGTAAACGGAAGCGGCGTCGTAAAGCCAGGAGTGCGACAAAGAGCACAGTACGTTTGAAGAAGCGCTCTGAACTTTTGAGAGTAGTGGGCAGAAGGAGGCGTTTGTCATCGTCGTCAAAGTTGTTTTGCATGCGTCCGAGCCGCCGGACGAAAAGAAAAAGAAAAGCGCCTTGGGCGAAAATGCAGACAGAAGGAAGGGGTCAGTCAGCTTCCCGTCGTTCTATCCACGGCACGTTTGAGGGGGGCGTGGGAGTGCAAGGTCGGTGGCTCGCAAGAAGTAGCTGAGCGAGGGAAACAACGCTGGTCTCCAGCAAACAGCTTAGTGGGGCTCGGCGGCGAAGCGAATGGGTTCCGCCATTGTTGTATTCCCCGTTCAATAAGAAAGGCCCACAGGGCGCGACCACCGCGAGTACGCCTCAAAAATGAGTGACAGCCGTAAGCTCTTGAGGAAATGTCACTAGCGGATTTGTTTGTTTTGCTTTGAACTTGTGTTTTGATAGTTTACTTTGGTTTTCGAATGTTTTCTTTTGGTATCTCGGCTACCAGATATGGTTTAGGTAACTAGCTTCTTGTGCTTCTTTCTCTCTGTCCCTCTCATCTTTCTACTCCCCTTTCCCTTTTCCCCCAGTGTAGGGTAGCCAACCGGACTGCTATCTGGTTAACCTCCCTGCCTTCTCCCTTTTGTATTCCTTCCTTTTATGTTTTGTTTATTTCTTAAGCGTTGTATGTTTGGTTTTAAGGATAAGCGTTGTGCGGTTGCATAACGATACGCACCGGAGGCGTGCGTCAGGGTATGTCGTATGAGTACATCAATAAGAGCGAAGTGAGGAGCCTATTATGAGTGAGCGTGAAGAAGCAAGGAGCTTCCTTGTCAGTTTTTCAGGGTTCATGCGAAAGTTTTTTCTTTGTTTGTTTACTTTTATTCGCATGTGTCCGGTGTGGACGCGAGTAGGAAGAGTTAGTTCGTGAGTTTATGTGTATGTTGTAAGAATTGTGACCGCAAAGCAGTGTTAGTAGTTCATCCGCGCAGTAGCACTAGTACGTGCGATTGCAGGCGTGAAATGTGAGTAGTGTTCATGATGTTGGTTGAACACAGCGGGTATCTTTTCGTCTGCTCAGGGGAACATGACGACTGGCTTTGGCGGCACAAAATTTTGGGGCCAAAAGATCGCGGGAAGCAAAAGGCTGTGGTTCGCGAGTATGAGGCCTGGTTCACTTACAGCGGATTACTGACGCTGGCACACAGGTATGCCACGAAGGGCACATTACTGGGGAGATGTTTTTTAGATGTGAAGCATCTTATGGCGAAGCTTAATCCGGTGGTGGTGGTGGTGGTGGTGGTGGTGGTGTGCCGGCGTGACCACCCTTACTGCGCATGCGCAAACCTTTCAAATAAAAAATAAAAACCTCCTCTCCCCCTCTCTCTCCTCTAGGCAATCCGTCCCCGCGGCAACCACACCCTCACTGCGCATGCGCCTCCCTCCTCTCTCCCCTCCTACGCTCCCCCCTCTCTCCTCTAGGCATCCCTCCCCGCGCTCCCACTGCGCATGCGCGTCCCCCCTCTCTCTCCTCTAATACGCTCCCCCCTCTCTCCTCTAGGCATCCCTGCCCACAGCGTCCACACCCCCCACTGCGCATGCGCGTCCCCCCTCTCTCTCCTCTCCTACGCTACCCCCCCCTCTCTCGCCTCGCGACGCCGACGCAGGCAGCGTCTGCTAGCGAGTTTCTTGGTTGAAAAAACCGACTGCTCGCGCTGCACAACCGTTCATTGTCCATCCCGTATATATGGCAATGGATCTTGACCTCAAGGTGGTGCCGGTGAGAGATTTCTCCTGCGTGTTGTTGAACAATAAAAATTCGCAGCGTGCGCGTTAACTAAAAGCCGACTGCGGGTCTCTGTGTCCAGTCGGAGTCTTCTGTCTCTCATTGCCCATTAGCAGCGATTGGCATGTTCCAGTAGGAAACACCGCTCCATCACTGCGTGCTTTGCGCCTCCTCAGTTTTCTCTCCTGCGCAACGCTGCGATAGCGCCAGCGTCAACGCCACCGCCAGTGGAAGCGTTAACGCCCGCTGCTTCACATCTACACATGGTTCCCTTTAGCGGGAGATGGTGTAATTTTTTTGAAAGCAGTTTAAGAGGAAGCTTATTCTCGTTTTGAGATTGGGAGCTTCGGCGAAAGCTCAGAGAAACGCTTCGATTGCTGCTTTGTGTTTTAGTTTTACTACTTAGGGCAGATTGTTTTTACATGATTAATTTTAGACTCGATGTGTCTCAGCGCGGGCAGGGCGCTCTCCTGTGCCTGTGGTTGTGTGTATGTATGCGTATTCCCAGGAAGACAGCAACGAGGAACGAGCGGAAGAGTCCATGGTTGGGCGTCATCGGCAATGGACCGGAGGACGCAAATTCAAATCGACGCTTCGGGCAACCTGATCAGCTGGTCACCCTCAGGTCGAGTCTCCCGCCGGCGGACGAGCTGTTATGACCGGCGCCTGGGCCGACGGAGGAGCGGCGTTCCCTGTTCTACGAACAAGTCTCCGAGGGGCTGCTGGCCCGCTGACAGACGTTAAAAGACGTGTATTGTCCTTCCTAGCCGGGAAGTGAGGCGCCATGCAGTCCGACGCGCAAGGTGTTCGGCGAGACGACCGCAATGGTTTTCGGTCGCGACATACTCTTTGAAGAGACGGCGGAGCCACCGCGGATGACCCGTCCCGCTAATTGCGTGTCGAGCGGCGGACCTTTGATGCGCCCCGAAGTGCCAGCGTAGGACCCCTCATCCTGCGGTCTTCTCACGCCACCACCTAGGTGCCACTGGTGCAATGCTGTGGCAACACCCCTGTCAGGCGCGAGCGTCTAAATGTCGTACAGAGTCCGTACCTAGAGAGAGAATCTCTAGGGATTTTTTCGATCTAGGGACTTGCGATGGTGGTGCCGTCACTTCGCAGCGGAGCTTTTTGGAACGACGCCGCTTCGCCAGCCGGTGTGCGTAGGCATTCCGCCTGTTAAACCTACCCCTAACCGATCAGCTTTCGTGGCGCAGCGGGCTAACGTGCCTTGCTCGGAGCAGAGAGGTCGGTGGTTCAAATCTCGACGAAGTTTTTTTTTTCTTCAACTTTTCTTTTTTTGAAGTACTGTTCTAATAGTATAGCAATAATGCTCCACGGGCGCCGCTAATATATATTTTTTTTTCTTTAAGGAAATCGCCTTCGTGACAGCGGCGGGCGCCCCCAACCCACGTCGCTGCCACTCTTTCTCTGTAACGACACAAACCACTTGAGCAAACGCTGGCAAAATATTTGACTGGCCTTATAGTGAGCAGTAGCCTATAGTGACGGCAGGTAAGGAAAGGCGCTAGTAAAACTGGCCTTATAGTGAGCAGTAGCCTATACTGACGGCAGGTAAGGAACGGCGCTAGTAAAACTGGCCTTATAGTGAGCAGTAGCCTATACTGACGGCAGGTAAGGAAAGGCGCTAGTAAAACTGGCCTTACAGTGAGCAGTAGCCTATAGTGACGGCAGGTAAGGAAAGGCGCTAGTAACGTCTGGACGTAACGACAGCGGTGGCAACAGTTACGCCTGGACGTAACCCTAGCCACACCGATCAAGCAAAGGCAGTCATAGATGTTCTCTGAGGCAGTCACGACGAAGTCGCTACGGGACACCGGATCGCGTACTACGCTGCCGAAACGAAAGCTGCAGGACTCGCGGTCATCGTCCATCGTCGTCTAAGCAGAGACAAGAGACGAACGCTGAAAATCGCTCCAGCAGGGCGCTAGCTCGAGAAAATAACGGCGATATCGGGCAGTCTAGGTGGTGTTGTATCGGGCCACACCGGCCGGCGAAACAGCGTTCCAAAAACCTCCGCTACGAAGTGACGGCACCGACGGCACCACCATCGCAAGTCCCTAGATCGAAAAATCCCTAGAGATTCTCTCTCTAGGTACGGACTCTGTACGACATTTAGACGCACGCCTGTCAGGCACGTAGACCTGGGCGGGTGTGGGCGGCACCGTCGGAAGTGGCGTGTGTCGTGTGATTGGACAACGTAATTTGGACCTGTTCCCCCCATCTAGGGATCTGGGGAAAAGAGACTCTTTATAATGAGCCCCCGTGGGCTCCATAGGGGATGCTTCAGAGGATTCGAGAGATTCGAAGGATTCGGAGAGCTTCGACACGGGCCTTCGACGAGATCGTCACGATGTAGCGGAGTCTTCGTGATGTAGAGCGAAATGCTCGCCATGTAAATAATGTAATTAAACCTCAGTTCAGTTTCCCTTCAGCCTCTTCATGCTGCCTCGGCATCTTCCTCCCGGGTCTCCGGTGCCTGCAAAGGCCTGTCGCAACGACCGGGGCCAGCAGCGGGATACCACGACCTGTGTCTCGAGCCGCGACACCCTGGGTCGCAACAACCCGATGGTTAAAATTTTCGGAGCCTTTTACTACGGCGTCCTTCGTAATCATATCGTGGTTTCGGGAAGTAAAACCGCAACAATTATTAGTTTTTTAGACTAGCTCAACGGCCGGCTTCGGGCGGTGCGTCCCTCCTTTAGAAGTGTGATAGTACGAGACGGCTTGCGCGCGTGAAGGCAATGCGTGGTCTCGTCACACTGCCAGCTCGTCAGCTATTTCGCGAGTCTATCGTGACTGAATGGACTCAATACGCTTTGCAAACTGCCGACGGGCTTGTATGCGCGATAAGTGGCCTATCGGTTCTGGTGCCCGCCCTTCGTGACACACCTCGAGCTGTTGGCCCCTTGCGGGTAGCGTTTCCTCGCCACTCGATTTCAAGGTTTCCGTTGTACAGTGCGTAAAGGTAAACCTGTGCCATGTTTCCTTGTCCCGGCGCAAGCGTTTATCTAGCGGATGGGCTTGCTCCTTCCTCGCGAGCACTCCGCCTGTCGTCGACAGCAGCTTGCGTTGTAACCGTCAGACGTGAAACGCGCAAGACAGGGAGCGTCCGTTTCGTCATCGTGGCTCCCGAGAAAACGATCAGGTCATCGTCGCAATAAGTATTTCTTTTTTTCTTTTGTCGCGCGGAGCTGTTGAGGATCCGTATAGTTTACTTTTTCCTTACGTGAACAATAAAAAAAAAAAGAAAAAAACGTGACCATGGGCCACTTCCGGAATTAGTGCAATAGCAGGCCAACCCAC
>JALIZH010002858.1:0-24412 GCA_030522465.1 Rhipicephalus appendiculatus
AATGCATCAAAGCCGTGCACCCACTACAAAGGGCTCAGCCACAGTTCATTACAGCAATGTCAAGAATGTTGCCTTGAAGATATGATAACTCCGTATGTCATGCCACACGAATTTTTTAATCTTGATGTCACTCGGATCACCAACTGACTCATTTGCCTGTGTGATGTTGCTTAGCCATGAAATGTGCCATGGGCAGAGGCGATTGAAACACTTTTGGCTGAGCCGCTACGATCGGCCGATTTAAAAACCTTATAATAAATCACAGAATTTATGGAGGGGTGCTTAAATCGGTCCGCTAACGACCGAACGAACTCGCTCTACAGGCTCAATGGTTTTCTACAAAATCGTGAAAAGCAGCCCCTTATACGAAAAAATTATTCACGACAAACGTAACAAAAGCCTGCGATCAGAAGTGACACTGTAGCGAGCGCAGTGCACAGAGCGTTTGTCCTCTGCGCACACAAACGTAGACAGCGTGTATTTGTTTGACGCACTCACCTGGCACATTATTCCGCTCTTACGGTCCTCTTCGACGATCATGCGGTTCTTGGACAGCTGCTCCTGCATCAGTATGACGCGCTCGACGCCATTCACCACGAAGTAGCCGCCGGGATCGTACGGGCACTCGTTCAGCTTCGACATTTCAAAGTGCGTTTTGTTTGCCAGCACGCAGTTGGCGCTACGCAGCATGATCGGCATGCGGCCGATGGGGAAGTCCGTTCGGTGCACGCGCTCCTGGCCGCGGGTGTACTCGATGTCGACCACGATCGGCGCCGAGTACGTCATGTCTCTCAGCCGACACTCGTGAGGCGTCGTGCGGCGTCCAACCGTGAAGTCTTCCTCGATGTTCGGCTCACCCACGCGGATGTCCAGATACTTGAGGTAGAAGTTCGGGTCCGCGTCGCTCGTGACGCGCTCGTTGGCGCGCATGATATTCTTGAGCTCTACGCTGATGAAGTGGTTGAAAGAGTCGATGTGATGCCGCACCAACCCGTTCATCTTGAGGAAAGCAGGCAGCAGCTTCCATTTCTCGGAGATGTCGCTGATCGGCTCGGTGAGCTTGTCACGCGACAAGTCTTGCTCGCCGCTTCCGAAGAGCCAAGCCATTTTCGCTTACGTCGTCACCCCGCGATCACTCTCGAATGCTGCTTAAGGAAGCATTGGCTCGTTATGTGGACGTTCCATTGGGGAAAAGTTCAGTGCCACCACGATGTGCAGGCAATACAGCAGTCAAAGAGGCACGTGCCACACTGTAAATACAACGGCGTGCGAATCAATGAGGTGGCTTTGAATGGCTTTGGATTGATTTTGACTTGGACAACATTTGGATTTGGCCTTTAACCTACCATTGTTGGCCTACCATTGTTGGGTTTCGGTCAAGTACAGCAGAAAAACGGCAATAGTCAATGAATGGTCCTGACTTTTTTCTTTTTTTTTTTATATCGTATCAGTATAATTACTCTGGTACTCTATAAACACTGTTGAAGAATAAGAGAGGTGCGCGACGGCGCTGTGGAGAGCACGGGAGCTATTCTCGCGGTGTCCACTTAGTGGACATGTCCACTTCGGCCTCCAGCTCGGCGAGCAGCGCGTCGCCTGTTTCCGGTCTTTCTACCGCAACGTCATTTTGACGCCATGCTGCTTTCACAACTCTCGACACAAATGAGAAAGACGGAATGCGTTTCGCCTCAACGAATGCTGACCCCAGAGATCCGCTTTTGGACGCACATCTCGGAGGCCGTGCATGAACTCTAATGACGTTAGCCCTTGAATTAGGTTTAACGCGGCCGCCCGCCTGAAGCACCTGGAAGGTCGGTACGCATTCCCTGCATCGTTCTTCAAACATCTCAACACGTTCATACGCAAGTTCAGACTTTTCAAGGTTGTTTAAGAGTCCTGTTACTGCACATTTAGTCCACTTTCTTTCTCTTTGTGCTGGGAATGTGCAGGCGGGTTCGGTGCGTCGACGTGGTCAAGAGCGCCATGACGTCACGGCTCGCCGCTTTTTCGAGTAACTGAATGCACTCCACCGTGGACATGTTCACTAGGTGGACACCGCGAGAATCGCGCCCCAGGTCTGGCCGCAGTTGCTAGCTTTTGACCGTAGATAGCGATAGTTGTAGCGGGCCTATCTTGGCTTCTGAGGAAATGGAGCAATTTGAGCACATAGTAATTTTGCGCGCGCTTTTAAAGAATGCGCCGCAGCCGACTGGTCTGTTATTTTATAATCAGGTATTGTTCATTCTGCTGCAGACCAATCCCGTATATCTATTGAAACTGTGTATTCATTTCTTTCACACAACCCCGCCGCGGTGGTCCAGTGGTTTGTGTTCGACTGCTGACCCGAAGGTCGCGGGTTCGAATGACGGCCGCGGCGGCCATATTTTGATGGAGGCGAAATGCTACAGGGGCCCATGTACTTAGGTATAGGTGCTCGTTAAAGAACCGCAGGTGGTCAAAATAACCGTAGCTCTCCACTACGGCGCGCCCCTTATAGTCATGTCGCAGTTTTTAGTGTAAAACACTAACAATGTATTAATTATTTTTCACACTAGCCCTCAATTTTGCAGCTTATACTGTTACGTATACGACCGCAACTACTCAGGTGTATCAAAAGCGCTTCTGTTCGATTACCAACGCATATTCGTGAGCGCGCGATCCTTGGGCGCAGGATTTTGCTTCGAAACAACTAGGTGTCGACGTAACATCCGAGATAAGATCGAATCGCTCGCTAGCTTCATCGATGCGCGCCAACGCAGTTGACATTGGGGCGGGTCCGTGGTACCAGTGCAGGCCCGGCTTCCCACCAAGACAGAGCGAAAGAAGGCAACTGGGTGAGCTCGTATTTCTTGTATTGCATCCTTCACGCGGCAATGTGCGCCCTGTGCAGGAAAAGTAGATGTTACTGGGGCGGTATTCCCGGGAATGCTCGAAATTTCGTGAAAGGCGCGGCGTGTCACGAAAGGTTTTCGTCCCGCTGCATGCATTACAGCGCAATTAGGACAGCTTTCAGACCTCTGTGATTCTTTATACGGATGGCCGGACGCGTTCCACACTTTTCTCGAGCGAAGCTTGAGGCCACTCGCGGGAACGCGTGGTGCAAGAAAAAAAAGTTTGCGAGCCCTTATCTGACCAGGAAAATGGGGGACAAGCGAAGCTTCGTGTGCATGCCTGAGTCCTGAACATGAAGCAAGAGAAAAAAATAAAAAAAGTGATAAGCGGAGCTTTCCGTGTATTAAAGATTTGAATAACGCCTTGTTCATGAACTTTATGCCAGAAGAAGCACTCTTAAAATTTGAAACTGCTTCAGCCTCTTCAAACAGATCGGCGTAAAATGTACAGATGCGTCTTTGTCTGTCGAAAATTTTGTTCCTGAGCAAAATGCCGCTGAGGAGCTAAACTTGGTCATCTACCCAACATAATTCTCTGCTCTGAAGGTGGCGGTAAAGGGGAAACGTCATTGTCGGACGTCCAACGCCTGGCACAGATCGTGGGTGCCGTCTCTGAGACACTTTCAGCGTGGAGCAATATTTCTTCAACGTCTGTTACGCGCCCTGAGCACATAAGGGCTGAAGAAGCTGTTGCGTGCTAAAACCCGGCTCGAGTCTGTATCTAGAACTTTTTCCGATCATTGCGTTCGCCAGAAACAATACTACGACGAGCACAAACACGCAAATGTACGAATTTGCGCTTTAACGCAACTCTTCGGGCTCTTTCTGTCAATTTGATGTTTCGTGAAAACGAGAGGACATACTTAGGACCTAAAAATCATGACAATGGCAACTATGCTCGCTCACTTAAGTGGTAGCACGTGACTTAAGTGGTAGCACGTGAACGTCAATTTGGACACTTTGGTCGCTTTATAACTCCAATCTCACAAAAATAATGCAATTTGATTTTTATAGACTAAGTAGAACACGCGCTTGGCTTTAATTATGTGGAGATTAAAGAACATCGAACACGCGTCCTATTTTTAAAGTGAATTTGAAAGTACTGCATTTTTAGGGACATGCTTTCACTTGTGCATTTTTGGTTTGCGTTTGACATCATTCTCGGCAATCATATTTAACAGAATCGTTAACCTAATGTGTGGTAACACTTTGGAAAATGTTGGATATTCTGAGCGGTACAAACGCGGAGCGGAAAAAATCTGAAATTAGAGCATTTTGACCAATGCGTCGTATACGCGTTTTTTTCTCCATAGAATAGAGCCAACAAAACTGCGAGATAACATTTAGTAAACGCAACGTTACTCACAGTAGGTGAAGAAAAATTTGGACTCGCAGTTCTTTTGTAGCATCTCGTCAAAATCCCATTTTCGCGCTATTCGCAAAAAGCGGTTCTGCTAAGTGAAGACCTCCGAATTTTTTTGACCAAGGCAAAATCTTTTATCGCTAAACTAGATTAATTTCGTAGCCCTGAAGACTCGGACAGCAAAAAATATATATTTTTTTCCAGCGAAATTAAACGGGGTCCGCGGACATGCACCGCCGTTCTTATCTGAAAACATGTATTTGCATTCGACGGGTCAACCTGGCTGATGCCGCATTTTATGACGCTCTCCCGTTTAAATCAGCAATGTGTGTTCGCGCCGTTCCTGGGGAGCTAAAAGCTGTGAATCACCTGTGGCGCATACCGTGGTTATGTGCCACGCGTGACTTTGGGAAAAGGTTTCATCTCGCACACGCAAAGATTTTCACGCTATTCATGACATGACCGGACAGTCATTCTCATCCTATCCTCGTACCCAATTTTTGTCAATACCAAGTTAAACCTTGGGGAGCGCCCAGGCGTAGGCGGCTAGATAGGTACAGGTGCTCCAAAAGTACAACGGAGCACGCGAGGTGTGGCCAAGCTACGCAAAAGTGAATGCCAGTGCGCTCCATCAGAGAAGTGGTTATTTATTTTTATACGGAAATGATGGCACTATCTCCTGGCACATTTCCGCATAAAAATAAAGAACCGCTTCTCTGATGGAGCGCACTGGCATTCACTTTTGCGTAGCTTGGCCACACCTCGCGTGCTCCGTTGTACTTTTGGAGCACCTGTATACGTATCGATAGAAACGCTTTCTTTCTTTCTTTCGCATTTCACAATGCTCCCTTCAGTTTCCTTCCTCCATGTCGGGAATTGGACCTTTATCCACGTGCTCGTCAGCGCAGCACTTCACTTATTGCTACAGGCATTAACGACGGTCATGCATTCATAGCCAGTCAGCAATGAAATGTAGCTACGTGAAATGACAGGTTGTCTCGATAAAAGATCGCACTGCCTTATCAGAAACGGTTGATCGCCGACGAGGCCGCGATCTAGAGAGCATGGCGCCTGCGACAGGCCGGAGCGTCTCCGAGGGCCGCATTGCATTGCGCTCGCGGGCGCTGCGTTTTTTCGCCGAAATCACATTCTTTGGGAATGCGAGGGGAGCCCACCACCACAGACAATAGGCTCCGTGCAGACGTAACTCATGAAGGCAGCCACAAGCGCAGATTTGGAAGGATGTTCTAACTTCTCAGCCGCTCGCACAGGGGAGCAGTCGCGGAACGATGCCTTTTCCGATGCCAATGCTTTTCGTGCTTGGCCAGTGGTCAGAGCGACGGTTCGTCCGCGTTATGAACGTGATCAGCCAGCCGCGAGTGTTGGACGATAACAATAGCTTAGCATAAGACATAAGGCATCGCTCCGCGATAGCACCCCTGTAGCGGCCGTGACAGTACAATCGTTGCTGTCGTGTGTTTCAAGCTGCCGCCCAGTTTGCTGCCGCGTTAGCCCGAGGGTGATCAGCTTTGATCGTTTAGTGAGCGAAGCGGCCCGCGCTACACGCGTGCAGTTTCGCTCAACGGGCTCGTCGCCTCCGTTGTCGTTTTCGCCAAGAATTTGATGTGGCCGCGTTCGCCTGAGGGTGCACGAAGTCTGGCGAAAAAGCAGCACACACGCTAACACTACGGTTCTCTCACGGCTGCTAAAAATTTACCGTCTTTTGCAAGCAAACGGGAACGAAAACGCTCCAAGCGAAGCACCAAAGCACGGCGCAGGGGCTTGCTGCCGCTTGCGTCGTCTGCTCCCGTATCCCGCCAGAGCTGCTGCCGTGGCCGCTTTGGCGCTGGAGGAGGCGCGCGCTGTGTCGGCTCCCAACGTCCCTCGAGGCGTGGGAGTCACCCCTGTCGGCAACTGACTACCGTCTTCAGGCAGAAGTGATTCACTGGGCCGAAACGGTCGTGGCAAGCCACCACCCTTCGAACCACCGCCAAGCTGAATTCAACGACCTCGTTCTGCTGTTAATAAAGTTGTTTCTATCTCCGCGTACGACGCCAAAATTTGAGTTATGAAAGCTCCGCTTAAAGGGCGCCTCACCACCCTGAGTTCAAGGACGAGGGAGTGGTGTCTTTCTCGCCTTCGCTCCCCTTCCCACAGGCGATATCTCCTCATATATCGATATCTCTGAGTAACACTTGTTGTTGGGCGAGTTGGTTAACATCTATCGGGTACATAATAGCGCAAACTTGGAAAAACACAGATTCGAGAAAAGAAGTAGGAGGGAGCAGAAAGGGCGGGCGCTAAACTTCAACTGTTTATTCCAAAGAACAAGCCACCAGATTACAACTCTCTGCGCATGCGTGCATCAAAAATCGGTAAAACACTGGTCACACTCGCGTACCAAGAAGCTGCAGCTCATTTTGGTAAAGGGAAACAGACGTATCACTGATGCAACCCGTGCCTCTCCTATTAATGTGAAACGCCTCCAATAGCTCTCGCGCTAATGTATCGCGGCTTCTGCCTATTATCCTGATCTCACGAAGCAGAGGCTCACACCTGCAGGCTAAACAATGCGCTGGTAAGTGCGCATTTCCTTTATTCTTTAAAGATAATTCATGTTCCCGAGCTCGGTCGTTGAGACAGCGTCCAGTTTGGCCCACGTACGTCTTCCCACACGACAGCGGTATTTCATAAACAACACCAGTCGCGCATTTCACATAAGGTCTGGTGTGCTTCTTCTGGCATCCGGGCTTTTTGTCAACGCGGCTGACCCGCGGACACAGTCCAGCCAACTTGCGTGGTGCCGAGAAGACTACGTGCACACCGTGCCTATTGGCAACCTTCTTGAGGTTGTGGGAAAGTTGGTGGACGTACGGGACCACCGCGGGCTTGCCTTTTTTTGGACGGGGCTGGACGCTATCCTGTTAATGCCCTTCACCTTCTGAAGAAGGGTTTTTGAGACGGCCACTACGACGGAGCTCGGGAAGCCGGCTGAATGCAGCCTAACCAATTGGCTGTCAAAACTATCCTGCATGGCGTGAGGACACGACTTCATGAGGGCAGACTCAAGACAGTTGGTAGCGATTGCTCTCTTGACTATTTTTGAGTGAGCGGAATCGTACGGGAGCATATCTCTCTGTGCGCGTGGGCTGTACTGCCAACAAACGTGGTTTTGGTCAAACGTTAAAGACAAATCTAAAAACTGGAGAGTGCTCTGGGAAGGGGGATTCATGTGTAAAGAGCATGCCCTTCCCATGCAGCCAAAAGGTGGCTAAAACGTCGTTAATGCACTCGTCAAATGTAAAAGGGTGGTTACTTTTTAAAAGAATTATTGCTGCCGCTTGCATCGTCTGCTCCCGTATCCCCTCAGAGCTGCTGCCGTGGCCGCTTTGGCGCTGGAGGAGGCGCGCGCTGTGTCGGCTCCCAACGTCCCTATCCCTTGACGATAGGTTTTTCCTTAAGGCTTTTAGATATGTTGACGATTTTTTAATTCTTTTAATTAGTAACCAGCCTTTTACATTTGACGAGTGCGTTAACGACGTTTTAGCCACCTTTCGGCTGCATGGAGAGGGCATGCTCTTTTCACATGAATCCCCTTCCAAGAGCACTCTCCAGTTTTTAGATTTGTCTTTAAAGGGGTACTGACACATAAACTTTGGCCTCGCGTTTTTTTGCTGCAATGTGTTGCTGGGAGCCTGTTAGTTATAACACGGCACCTCGTTTGCTGCAGCGCGCGACAGATATTTAATTACAGGCTCCTCATTACCGACCAGTTTCAGTTTCGGTTTGAGAGAGCTCGAAAAACGATAAGCCGCCGGGTGCAACTATCACCACCTAGCGTGCGCAGCTCTCGATCACGTCAGCATACGGAACTGTGACGCACTTCCGCACGGTCCGCATCAAGAAGTCCTTTCGAATAGGAAACGGGACAGCAGTGTCGCCAAACACAAAACTTTCAACGCGTGCACCGCGGCCACGGACTCGCGACCAGCCGCCGAGAAGTATAGACTGCCGGAACAAACGCGGCAAAAGAAAAATGGCCGCTATGACGTCATCCTAACTTGTTGCAGCGTGGTCACGTGAGGGAAGTAGGGGGGTTACCGAGGGTCACCTCTGATGGTGTCAGTAGAGCGGCGGAGTCGATCGCTCACGCAAACTTAAAAATTTATTTAAAATACCTTCCAAGCTATATTCGCTGTTGATATTTTGCAGATGATATACACATGTTCACGGGAATCGAACCCGTAGGCTGTCTCGGCCGCGAAATTTTGTGTCGGTACCCCTTTAACGTTTGACCAAAACCACGTTTGTTGGCAGTACAGCCCACGCGCACAGAAAGATATGCTCCCGCACGATTCCGCTCACTCAAAAATAGTCAAGAGAGCAATCGCTACCAACTGTCTTGAGTCTGCCCTCATGAAGTCGTGTCCTCACGCCATGCAGGATAGTTTTGACAGCCAATTGGTTAGGCTGCATTCAGCCGGCTTCCCGAGCTCCGTCGTAGTGGCCGTCTCAAAAACCCTTCAGAAGGTGAAGGGCATTAAAAGGATAACGTCCAGCCCCGTCCAAAAAGGAGGCAAGCCCGCGGTGGTCCCGTACGTCCACCAACTTTCCCACAACCTCAAGAAGGTTGCCAATAGGCACGGTGTGCACGTAGTCTTCTCGGCACCACGCAAGCTGGCTGGACTGTGTCCGCGGGTCAGCCGCGTTGACAAAAAGGCCGGGTGCCAGAAGAAGCACACCAGACCTTATGTGAAATGCGCGACTGGTGTTGTTTATGAAATACCGCTGTCGTGTGGGAAGACGTACGTGGGCCAAACTGGACGCTGTCTCAACGACCGAGCTCGGGAGCATGAATTATCTTTAAAAAATGAAGGAAATGCGCACTTACCAGCGCATTGTTTAGCCTGCAGGTGTGAGCCTCTGCTTCGTGAGATCAGGATAATAGGCAGAAGCCGCGACACATTAGCGCGAGAGCTATTGGAGGCGTTTCACATTAATAAGAGAGGCACGGGTTGCATCAGTGATACGTCTGTTTCCCTTTACCAAAATGAGCTGCAGCTTCTTGGTACGCGAGTGTGACCAGTGTTTTACCGATTTTGATGCACGCATGCGCAGAGAGTTGTAATCTGGTGGCTTGTTCTTTGGAATAAACAGTTGAAGTTTAGCGCCCGACCTTTCTGCTCCCTCCTACTTCTTTTCTCGAATCTGTGTTTTTCCAAGTTTGCGCTATTATGTACCCGATATCGATATCTCCTCGCCACGCATTTCTTAAAAACACGTGTACAATACCAGCACTAAGCGCTTGTCGGCTACACGCTGTTAGTTCCGAATGCGCGGTCGACAACACACGAAATGAAGTGAAATCAGCAGATCGCGCACGATAGTCATGCGAGACAAGGAACAACGCGGGGCCGGCTACATGGTAATTCAGTGTAGGAGACAATACACATCTTATGTGTCATGTTCATCCTATCCTCATACCCAATTTTTGTCAATACAAAGTTGAAGGGGTACTGACACAAAATTTCGCGGCCGAGATAGCCTGCTGGATCGATTCCCGTGTACATGCGTGTACCATCTGCAAAATATCGACAGCGAATAAAGCTTGGAAGGTATTTTATATGAATTTTGAAGTTCGCGTGCGCGATCCAGCATTCTAAGCCGCACCTGGCGGCATTGACACCCTCGGAGGTGACCCGAAGTGACACCCCTACTTCCACGGTACAACAGGTTATGATGACGTCGTAGCCGCCATTTCTGTTTTGGCGCGCTCGGCACTGCGCTGTTGGTGACTGCTCGGCGGCTGCTCGCGAGTGTGTGGCGCCGGCCAAGAGGAGGCGCTGCCGCGGCGCACGCGTTGAAAGTTGTACACAACAAAGCAGAAAAATGGGCGAGTTGGTAGGTATTCATCTTCAAAGGATAGCGCTTGTGTTGTCGTGTTCGTCTCCCTCTGCCCCCGTAGTAAGTGCGCGCTATCCTTTGAAGTTGAAAGTTGTGTTTGGCGACACTACAGCTTTCCCGTTTCCTGCTCCCAAGGACTTCTTGATTTCCCTGTGCTGCCTGGGCTGCAGTGACAGGCCACAATGCCGAAATCCTTCTGCGCCGTTTCCTTCTGCCCGTCGAAGTCGGGCTCAGGAGTATCGCTGCATACGTTTCCCCGCGACGAACCTCGGCGGCAGAAGTGGATCGAGTTCGTGTGCGCTTGTGGACGTCAGGATTATAAGGACTGGTCCCCCGTGCAGAACAGTCGCGTTTGCGGGCTCCATTTCGAGGCGTCATCGTCGCTAACAGCGCGAAAACAGACTAAGACGAGAAGTGGTCGTGTCCACTTCTCGTCTTAGTCTGTGTTTTTCGCGCTGTTAGCGACGATGAATCTGCACCAACTCGCCCAGTTTTCCATCTTACTTAATTTCGAGGCGCATTGCTTTACCACACAGGCGCCGGACTTGGCGTACATGGGTCTTCCGACTCCATCCTGTGCATCGCTCACGTCTGGTGCTCTGGTGTTACCTAGCTTTCTTCGGCACCAACAACTTGAAGGGCATCACAATGTTATCAAGTGATTCAATCGGATATTGAAAGTAGAAAAAGCGAACGTACTTTGGCTAAATGAATTGCCCTGCAGAACATTTGTGCACGAATGTGTCGGGTCTTACCCATGGGCGTCGGCAGGATTTTGTCTTGGGGGGGTGCAAACCCGTGTTCTATTGCGGTTAGGGGAGGGCGGGGGGAGGGGGGTGGGCGTTGATGTAGCCTGGGGGGGGGGGGCAAGTGCCCCTTTTGCACCCCCCTGCTGACGCCCATGGTCTTACCATAGTACATTGCCGACGCGAGGTTCATCGTGGTCGTCGTCGCTGGTATCGTTGCCGCTTCCCTACGAAGCACTCCTCGCCAGCGAATCAAACCTGAAGTGATTCGCCCCATCGTAAATTCCTTCCATCCCCGTCGCAAGAAAATTGTCGCCATCAGACGACGATGAGCCCGACGACGACAGCGAGGGCGATAACGGCGACGACATCACGCAGCATGCATGACAAGCGAATGCAAGCAGACGATGCAGACCGCGCGGAAGTGCGTCACTGTTCTGTGTGCTCCGTGACCGAGCGTTTCACTCGCTAGGTGGTGATAGTTGCACCCGGCGGCTTGTCGTTTTTGGAGCTCTGTCAAACCGAAACTGAGGCTGTGTCGGTAATGAGGAGCTTGTAATTAATTATCTGTCGCGCGCTGCAGCAAACGATGTGCCGTGTTGTGACTAACAGGCCTCCAGCAACACATTGCATCAAAAAAACGCGGGGGCGAAAATTTTGTGTCAGGACTCCTTTAAGGAGTCGACCTTGGGAGTGCCCCCGACGTAGGCGGGTAAAGGTGCTCCAAAAAGTAAAAACGGAGCACGCGAGCTGTGGCCAAGCTACGCAAAAGGGAATAAAAAAATTATATTGCGCGTATATGGACCAATCGAGAGCATGCACCATAATGACGTCACGCGAATCAGTGTTCTTGAGTCAAGAAGTGCCCCTGAAAGACGATAAACGCCAGGAGAAAATAACGCTCGTTGTTTTTGTTTTTTTTTAACTTTCAGAGGCCGGGGGGCTTTTTAAAAGCGAACTAACGTTATCACGTCGTCCTCCAGCTGTATGGGTCCTCCACTCATCTCGCGCTGTCGTGTTTTTCGTGCAGAGCCGAGAAACAATACCGTCTTGTCACGCTACCGATCCTCGATATCTCGTGCTTGCATTTGTGAGCGAGCAGATAAATCTGTTTGAAACCAGTAAACGCGTTCTTGAAGGAAGCGTCCGCTATCAGCACGAAACTTCATTCTGCGGAAGCATCTGTCGGCTCTCATGACGACGTCATCCGTCATTGCACTTTCTCGGCAAAATATCGGAGGGAGAACATATAGCGTAGATTACGGCGCAAAAAAACCTAATGATCATGATGCGTTAGCACAGATGGAAGTGATATGTGTGGACCAGGAAAGAGTAGAAGTTATGTTTATGCCTGGGTACTTGTATACAATGCTGAGTGCGTTCTGGCACGTGTTTTCCCCATTAGTGCCGAAATCTAATTCTTGAAAAGAACCCAGTTTTCTTCTACTGAGGGACTGTAAAAAAAAAGGTAGTAACACATTTTCAAAAAAGGACGTCGGTTTATTGTTAACGGCATCGTAGTTGGCTTTATTATAATCTAATTTTCTTTGATTCAGTTCCTGCAAAAGGCGACTGGATAGCAAGACGTACTAGTAGTGATTTGTGGTCACTAAATCCATTCAAGTAGTTTTTGTGGTCAATTGTTTCTGGTGCAGTTGTAAGAATGAGGTCTAGCGTATTCGAACCGCGAGTTGGGTGAGTAATAACCTGAGCAAATTTAAAGTCAGCTGAGTGCTTACAAGAAGACAACTGCTCCCAGTCAATCAAGGGTAGATTAAAATCGCCGAATAGATATACAGTGCGAGCCTGGCATACTTCAATAACAGAACTAATAAAGTGCTGCGCAGCTCATCTAAGAAGGAATGATGACAATCAGGAGGAAGATAACAGCTGCCGAGCAATACCTTTGTGGAATGAATTGTGCAACCTACCCAGATAATTTCAATCTTAGAATGGGAAGTGATGGCGTATGACATGATGGATCTTTTAATGGCCAGAAGAACACCACCACTCCTTCTGTCTAGACGATCACATCGATAGATGTTGTAGCTGTGAGCGCTTCTAAAAAATTTCACTGTCATTGATGTCAGCGTTCAGCCACGTTTCAGTGAAGACAAGAATATCAGAAAGGCTATGATCGATGTATGAGACAATGCTACGTTTGGGTAATATATATATATATATATATATATATATATATATATATATATATATATATATATACCGAAGGAACAAAGGGTTTCTAGGTCCGGTGCAATATTCACAAAAAAGTCAAACAGACGCGCGTGCGAAGCAGTTTTATTTACGTTTCGCTCGGGGTCCGAGCTTCATCATATATATATATATATATATAGTGGGAAAAGAATGGTGCGACCCCGATAGAATTATGAACAAGAAGAAAATACGACTTTCGTTACCTTAATTGCATTTACTAACGTTTCGTCTGGTGGACAAGTCTGGTCCACCAGACGAAACGTTAGTAAGAATATACACTGCCAAACCAACGAAAGTCGTATTTTCTTTCTTGTTCATAATTCTATCGGGGTCCGCGTGATTCTTTTCCCACTACTATATATATATATATATGATGACAAAGTCTGGTCCACCAGACGAAACGTTAGTAAGAATATACAGTGCCAAACCAACGAAAGTCGTATTTTCTTTCTTGTTCATATATATATATATATATATATATATATATATATATATATATATATATATATATATATATATATATATATATATATATATTTATACATACATACACACACTCCTTTTCAGTCTCTGTGACCGTAATCGGGATCATTGCTTCGAGCAAGCGTAGTTAATTCTGAAGCAAATATTTTCTACCCTGAACGTGAATTACTCGCGTGAAAGGCATTACTTTACATAAGCTCAATGAAACGGCGCTCTATGTCGGGTATCTGTGACGCATGGCGGGTTTGAAAATGGCGTTTGCCGGAAACGTTAACTTTTTCGTTCTCGCGGCGCGTAAATAAATTTTCCGTAGTTTATTTTTACCCAGTATGTGTGACAGCAGTGCTGAAGGGTCTCCAATGAAGTTCTAATCAATTTTTATACATAATCTATTCTAAATTGCAGTTAGCAGGTGTTTAAATTAATTAGGTTGATTTCAATGAATCAAATTTAAGTGGTAAAATTAAATTTCGCCCGTAGCTTTTTTTTCATTGTTCATCTGAAATAGCACTTTTTCCGTTTTCTCATATGCTCAAGAGCAAAATATGCTCAAGAGCAAAATAAAGAGGTTTGAAATAAGTTGACCGGGAATTGCCTTCTTGGGTCTAAGGGATCGCTCCATGGCATGACTTATTCGAAAGATATTGTGGGTGGAAAATAGATTTGAAAATATGAGCTTGCTAGAAATTCTCACTTGAAAGATAATAAAATGTGCCTCATTAGGCAGTTTTACAATAGGGTACTAAAGATTTTCGCACGCGTTTGTTGCCAGTGCACATGCGTCATACGCTGACCACTTCGGTGCTGTCGTTAGTTACAGCGTGCGTACCCGAGGATTGGAATGGATAACTAATTATGATACTCTATTTAATCTTCAGGGGCTGCGTGCCGCAGAGCTTATACACAGCAGTGACATCGAACGTCACTCTAAATCGACCAGCTTCGGCAAGCAGCGTTCGAGACAGAAGGTGCCAGCCTGGCGAACTATAGGCAAGAATGGCTTGGCTCTTCGGGAGCGGCGAGCAAGATTTGTCGCGTGACAAGCTCACCGAGCCGGTCAGCGACATCTCCGAAAAATGGAAACTGCTGCCTGCTTTCCTCAAGATGAACGGCTTGGTGCGTCATCACACCGACTCCTTCAACCACTTCATCAACGTCGAGATCAAGGAGATCATGCGCGCCAACGAGCGCGTCACGAGCGACGCAGACCCGGACTTCTACCTCAAGTACCTGGACATCCGAGTGGGAGAGCCCAACATCGAGGAAGGTTTCACGGTGGGACGCCGTACGACGCCCCACGAGTGCCGGCTGAGAGACATGACGTACTCTGCGCCGATCGTGGTCGACGTCGAGTACACCCGCGGCCGAGAGCGCGTGCTGAGAGAGAACCTTCCCATCGGGCGCATGCCGATCATGCTGCGTAGCGCCAACTGCGTGCTGGCAAACAAGACGCACTTCGAGATGTCTCAGCTGAAGGAGTGCCCCTACGATCCCGGCGGCTACTTCGTGGTGAACGGCAACGAGCGCGTCATACTGATGCAGGAGCAGCTCTCGAAGAACCGCATGATCGTCGAGGAGGACCGCAAGACCGGAGGAATCATGTGCCAGGTGAACACTTAGTCATGTTGCCGCACTCACAGCGTAGAGTTGGTAAGATTTTATTAGTTCAACGCGATACGTTATACGGCTTTTGCTGTGTTCTCTTTCTGCATGCCGGGCAGTTCACTTGTGTACACTGTCGTCCTTTCTGAAAGGGAACACGCGAGCGCGTGGCCTGCGCTCTGCGGCGGCTGCCTACAGCACCATCAACCGACAGCTAAAAAAAAACGTCCGCTTTTGGCGTCATCTATTGCCGAACAAGATAATGAGTCATGGCCGGTCATGGCCTCCGAGATGGTGGGCGCGCGGCGGGTTTCTCTCCGGCCGTCCCAATCGCCACGCGCCCCAGCAAAAAAAACGTACATCGCGTCGCGCGCCCGGCTACCGCGAGATGGCGCACTCACTTGGGATTGTCTCATGACAGAAGGAATCTATGACAAACTTAGAGAGATGAGAATAGACGAGGAAGGTATTAACAGCTTGGGTAGTGATCATAAACGCATAACATTACAAATGGGATATAAAACTGAAAATAAGAACCTAGAATCAAACATTGGCAGCTCGTATTTAAATGAGAAACAAATAACTAATATAGCCGCAAGAGTCCAGGAAGAAGTAGACAAACTGCCAGGCAAAGACTGGAAGTATAGTGAGCTGCTACATGTAATCACGAAAGAAATAGAAAAAGAGAAGAAAACTATTTCTTGGAAAGGAAAGAGAAAGCCAAAAAAGTTGGTGGAACAAAGAAATCCGGGATGCGATCGAGAAGCGACGTGAGGCATCACGGCAGCACAGACAAGCAAAAAAGGAGAAGCGGCCACAGGATGAAGTCAACCAAGTATGGGAAATATATTTAGAGCAAAAAATCTATTGTGCAGAAATTAGTCGAGGCAAAAATTAAAGGCGAAAGTGAACGCTGGATGACAGAGATTCGCGAAAAGAAGAAGGCCGCGCCTGGGATATTTTGGAGCCACCTAAAAGCGCTAGGTAGGAAGTCTGTCACAATGCAACAACATATGGTAGATGAAGGAGGAAATCAATTGGAAGGGTATGAAGCGCTAGGTTACATCCGAAAGGTAACAGCCGATTCGTTTAAAAAGGTCGCCCAGGGGATTCCCCCGGTGAGTAAAAGTATACAGAAGAGTACAACCGAGGAAGAGGTAGTACTTGAGAATTTCAATTGGAAGAAGGCCGAAGGAAAAATTCCTAAGCGCACTACTCCAGGGCTTAGATGGGGTTCCCGTCAGCCTCATTAACGAACTAGGACATAGCACTAAAGAAGCACTGCTGAAAGCCATAGAAAAGTGCTTACAGGAGAGGGAAATACCAGAAAGTTGGCGAAAAAAGTAGAATGAACTTAATCTATAAAGGCAGGGGAGAAAAGGATAACGTTCGCTCGTATAGACCGCTAACCATTACATCGGTGCTATAACGGTTGGCGATGCAGGCAGTAAAATTAAAAATAGAAACGTGGGTAGAGCAAAATGATATTTTGGGAGAACTCCAGAATGGATTCCGAATCGACAGGCGGTTAGACGATAACCTGTTTGTTCTTACACAGTGTATAGAAATATCAAAAATAGAAAACAGGCCCTTATACGTAGCTTATCTAGACATCACCGGGGCATATGACAACGTTAATCAGGAAATTTTGTGGGATATATTGAAGGAAGTGGGCATATGTGACGACTGTATACAGCTTTTGAGGGAAATATACCGAGAAAATACAGTTTGTGTAGAATGGGGAAGGAATAAGCAGCAAGGACAGCGTTGACATTAGCAAGGGGCTGAGACAGGGATGTCCTTTGTCCCCGCTGTTATTCATGCTGTACATGGTGAGGATGGAAAAAGCGCTAGAAGGTAGCAACATTGGATTTAATCTGTCACACAATCAGGCAGACGCGATGGTTGAGCTGAACCTTCCAGGTCTATTTTATGCTGACGATATTGTCTCATTTGCGGACAGTCAAGATGATATACAGCGGCTGGCAGATATATGCGGAAGGGAAGGCGAGGCTCTAGGACTAGGTTTTAGTGCAACAAAATGTGGATTGATGGTATTCAATGATCACGAAGACCATGCGGTCTTAATACAGGGCCAAGAAATACCGAGGGTAAGCGAGTACAAGTACCTCGGAAGGTGGATAAATGAGGGGGATAGATATATGGAGGTACAAGAGAAAGCATCGGTAACAAAGGGAAAGAGGAATGCTGCAATCATGAAGCACAGAGCGTTATGGGGATACAATAGGTACGACGTGCTTCGAGGGCTGTGGAAGGGTGTGATGGTTCCGGGACTTACATTTGGGAACTCAGTGGTGTGCATGAAGTCAGAGGTGCAATCAGGAATGGATGTAAATCAAAGGACTGTGGGACGCCTCGCGTTGGGCGCTTACGGGAAGACGACAAATGAGGCTGTAAAGGGTGATATGGGATGGACAGGTTTTGAAGTGAGGGAAGCTCAGAGCAAAATTAGATTTGAAGAGAGGCTGAGGAAAATGAAGGAGAGTAGATGGGCAGGGAAGGTTTTCAGGTATTTGTATAGAAAAAGCGTCGACACGCAGTGGAGAAAAAGAACTAGGAGGCTCACCAGTAAATATACGGCTAGCAGTGTGGACGACATGGCAACAAGGAGCATTAAGCGAAAAGTCAGAGGGGCGGAGAGGACTTATTGGATGACAGCGATGGAAAAGAAGCCGGCTCTCAGTGACTACCGAAAGGGAAAAAACGAAATAAGGAGGGAGAGGTTTTATAATAATTCAAGGGGAAGCGCTTTACTGTTTGAAGCAAGGTCGGGTTGCCTTAGAACGCGTAGCTATAAAGCGAGATTCTGTAACGAAGAACAACAATGTACATGCTGTGGGGGAACTAAGGAAACGATGGAACATGTAGTGATAGAATGTGGCGATATCCACCCAGATATACGTGTGGGCACGAGTCTACATGAAGCCTTTGGGTTTTAGGGACAACAATGGAAAGCTGAACACGTCCGCGATAGAAATAAGTAAGAGACGGTTAGAGTATTGGTGGCAGAAAAGTAGAGATAAAGGACAAAAATGAAGAATGGGGAAAAATAAGGTCCTTCTACCTTAAGAGGCAGAGAGATGGACCGTGAATTGATATTTTTCTTTGCTATAATAACATAAATTTAATCAAAGTAGATAAGGCATTAGGCCAACATAAAAAGAAAGTTTTTTTTCGAGCCTGGTGGCAGACATGTCACCGCCCCGTTATAAAGGGGACGCTCATAGCATCCATCCATCCATCCGGCGGCAGCGGAGACCGCGGCAGAAAGCAGAGCGCGCGGGATTACAGCGTGCGCATGTTTTTTGTTTTTTAAATGCGAAGCATTTCTTAGCGAACTTCGGCGAGTTTGAGCGTATCTGACTATCTATCTATCTATCTATCTATCTATCTATCTATCTATCTATCTATCTATCTATCTATCTATCTATCTATCTATCTATCTATCTATCTATCTATCTATCTATCTATCTATCTATCTATCTATCTATCTATCTATCTATCTATCTATCTATCTATCTATCTATCTAGCCGCCTACGACTTTGTGCTCTCCTGGCCGTATCGTTAATGGGATTTATACCAAATTTGGTATGGCATAACATGACCGTATGACGAACATAAATGGCTGGTCATATCATGAAAATCATGACTAAATTGTCATGAAAAGTATGATTTACATGCCACGCTCATGGGGCGTTCGCGGCCGTTTCGTTAGCTTGATATACACCAAATTTGGGATTGAGTGACGTGACTGTATGACGAACATAAATGGCAGATGGTAATATGCAAATAAGGACGTGCATGTCATGAACAACATGATTTGATTTACATGCCACGCTCATGGCGAGCTCGCGGCCGTTTCGTTAGCTTGAGATACACCAAATTTGGTATTGAGTGACATGACTGTATGAGGAACATAAATGACAAGTGGCAATATGGAAATCATGACATGTCATGAGCGACATGACTTGCATGCCACGCTCATGGCGCACTCGCGGCCGTTTCGTTAGCTTGAGATACACCAAATTTGGTATTGAGTGACATGACTGTATGACGAACATAAATGACAAGTGGTAATATGGAAATCATGACTTGTCATGTGCGTCATGACTTGCATGCCACGCTCATGGCGTGCTCGCGGCCGTTTCGTTAGCTTGAGATACACCAAATTTGGTATTGAGTGACATGACTGTATGACGAACATAAATGACAAGTGGTAATATGGAAATCATGACTTGTCATGAGGGACATGACTTGCATGCCACGCTCATGGCGTGCTCGCGGCCGTTTCGTTAGCTTGAGATACACCAAATTTGGTATTGAGTGACATGACTGTATGAGGAAGATAAATGACAAGTGGCAATATGGAAATCATGACATGTCATGAGCGACATGACTTGCATGCCACGCTCATGGCACGCTCGCGGCCATTTCGTTAGCTTGATATTCACCAAATTTGGGATTGAGTGACGTCACTGTATGACGAACATAAATGACAAGTGGCAATATGGAAATCATGACGTGTCATGAGGCACATGACTTGCATGCCACGCTCATGGCGTGCTCGCGGCCGTTTCGTTAGCTTGAGATACACCGAATTTGGTATTGAGTGACATGACTGTATGAGGAACATAAATGACAAGTGGCAGTATGGAAATCATGACGTGTCATGAGCGACATGACTTTGCTTGCCACGCTCATGGCGCGCTCGCGGCCATTTCGTTAGCTTGATATACACCAAATTTGGGATTGAGTGACGTCACTGTATGACGAACATAAATGACAAGTAGCAATATGGAAATCATGACATGTCATGAGGGACATGACTTGCATGCCACGCTCATGGCGTGCTCGCGGCCGTTTCGTTAGCTTGATATACACCAAACTTGGTATTGAGTCACGTGACTGTATGACGAACATAAATGACAGGTCCTAACATGTAAAACATGACATGCAAATTATGTAAAGCATGATTTGCTCCTTCCTGGCTGCTTCGCATTACATCGATTCCCACAGTGCGTGGGATCTGCCGGCTTTTTTTTTTTCTGTGTACGAGCAAGCATTGCCGCCAGGATCTTTTGGATACACTGAAGGCAAGTATTTTTTTTTCTGTTACTGCATTTATTTTGCTACAATTTACGGAGAAAATCATGGCAACTGCTGAATTTTCCTGATATAAATTATTGTAAGGAGGTATCAATTCGTCTGTGGTAGTGTTACTTTTTTTTCATTACGGTCCGTTTTGTCTGGTCGGCGCGAAATACCTTGATTTGAGAAATATACAGGAGCGTTCTAGCATTCTTCCTTTCTGGAGACGTGTGTGGGTGAAAACTGGGCTAATTTTCGCCGTTGAATCATATTGCCCTCCTATCGTGACACATCGTTTTACTATTTGATCGCGTACGGATATTTGAGTTGGTCAACCGAAGCACGGTTACGCTCTAGATAACTGAGTGCCCTGGTGATGTCACTGAAGTAAGATAAGTAATTTTGCCGGAATATTGTTGAGGGCTTCGATTAGCCGACCTACATTTACTCCACACGTCGTTCACTGTGAAAGTGCCTGAGTTGTCATCGCCTCCTTTTTCGTCATCCGGATTTTGCTTACGTTTTGGTAGCATGATGGTAATATCAGTATCGTGTTCATTTACTGTGCTCTCGACTGCATCCAAATCAATCAATCGATCATAAATGAACAAAAAGCGCCTGTAGCCAATCCGTGGTCGTCGCAGAACCGGCGACTTTCAGTCTAGACCACGGTATTGACGTGTGCAGATCGCCTTGCAACTACCTCCCCTGTCTCCTGCGGCGCGACGGGAGGTAGTTGGAAAGGGAAACTGGGGAAGCCTCGTGGGCGAGTGCGAAGCATTGTGCGCTATGCGAGCGCGGCTTTCGCGCCAGACTTGGTGGCTCCGGCGACATCGCGAGGAGAGAGCATGACGATTGCTGATGCCGAGTTTGGTCGGCTCAGTTAGCGTTCCCCTTCAGCGTGCGCTCGACTTTTTTCTTTGTAACGCGCTCATGCTGCGGCGTTTGCGCGGTTTTTTTATCTTGCGTGCTTGTGTCGCTGGCGTTCTGCGTAAAGAAGACAAAATTTTGGCGTGGAAGTGGGAATGAATGTTTGATTCAATAGCAGTGATTTATTAATTGAAGTTACAAACTACTTACGGCTATATAACTGAAACTCTGTAAGTGCTGTCTTTTTTTTTTTGTTGGTAGAGAAAATGCTGTGAGGTCCTGTGTCTTCTCTTTAATTTCAGGAATATGGCATACTGCTACGTACCCTTCTGCAAGTCGAATAGCAAAAAAAAAAAAAAAAAGCTTGGGATCAGTTTTCATGAATTTTCGGGAAATGAGACGTATCGGCAGGCATGGCTGAAGGCAGTGTTGTACACGTTCCTCTAAAACAGGAACGACAGCTCGTTCCTCGTTCCTTGCCAATTTTGGAACGAGTTCCCGTTACAAGTTCCCTTAGCCCGAAAGGAACGCGTTCCAGTTCCAATTCGAAAATTGGAACGTGTCGTTACATTATCGTTACATTGATATTTTTCAATCCATTATCATCAAACAATCCTGAGGCGAAACAAAGTTAGCAATTTAATACTCATATAGAACTGCATATACTATGCGAACTCGAATATCGCTGACAGGACAGCATATTATCTGGAGATGAAAAGACGCAACAAGACAAATATTTTTAAAGTAGCAATATGGGGATAACTATCGAATTTCAAATAAATGTTCTCCGTTTAAGGCAAGTTAAGGTAATTTATACGTAAAGCACATAGTACAGGACTTACATCTGAGCCGACTTGGATACGAGAAGGAGCACTGGGGCCACTTTTTATTACACCAGTGCTCCGCCTTAATACCACTGCTGGCCAATCGTGGTGGTGGTTAGAAGGAAGAGAAAAATAACACCTAATTTCTGCAGCCCAATAGGGACCACGGCGCAGTGCCTTCAATCGTCGCCGGCTTGCCCTTTGATTGGTGTAGCGCCTCATCTTCTGCCCTTCGGCAACCCTTCTTTCCACGGGAAGATCGGTCAGTCAACCCTCGTCTTCCCACTAACACCACGGGGAACAGGTCCCCACCATGCCGTGCCAGCTTAAGACGAACGGCGTGATTTCTTATTATTTTCCAAAACGTTGGTCTTCATGTTCAGCTTCTAAGCGAAAGTCTGACAACCTCGGAGCCTTGCGGCTCGCACTACGACACACTGCTCTTGCGACAAGACAAGTTTACAACAGTGTTTGCAGTTTATAGTAAGTCGTGGGTGTCCCTGTACACAGCCTGCCAGCACAACAGAGTCAGCTGGGTCGACTGCTCTAAGGGGCCGACATTGCCTGACACAAAAAATTTTACTTCTTGTTTTTTCCTGTTGCAATAAGTATTCACTTACCACAGCTGGGAATCTCGTTTGCTCGAGTACGTGACGGTAAATATTTGGAGACGGTTTTATAACACCCAGCCGTAGCTTCGGTTTCAAGGAGCGCCGAGTGAGCTGACGCCCATAATGGTTTTCGTCTAGAAGTAGCTGGCTAAGCAAGCACACAAAACCTCATTCACATGAGCACCGCGCGGACAACTCTTTTTCAGCGAAGGCTCCCTGGAGGCTGCTGTAATTCCAACTGTGGTGTTGGAAATATGTGTGACCCCCCAAAATGCACAGCCGAGGCAAGGACTTTGTACTCCCAAACAAGTCTGAACCCAGTTGCGAGCGACCTTTGCAGGCACCAGAGACCCGGGAGGAAGGTGCAGAGGCAGCATGAATAGGCTGAAGGGAAACGTACTGAGGTTTATTTTACATTATTTACATGGCGAGCATCTCGTTACAAGACGATGATTTCGGTACATGGTGACCATCTCGTGTCTAAGGCATTAAAGAAGCCCGCGGGGGCTGATTATAAAGAGTCCCTTTTCCCCAGATCCGTAGATGGGGGAATGGCTCCAATTTGCGCATTCCAATCACAGGACACACGCCCCTTCCGACGGTGCCGCGCACAACCGCCCAGGTGAACGTCCTTGACTTGGGCGTGGCCACCCCACTTCACCTGTGGCAGCAAGTGGCACCAAGGTGTTCCTTCCTTGACGTGAGAAGGCCGCTGATAGATGGGTCCCACGCTCGCACTACCGGGCGCATCAAAAGCGTCCGCCGCCTCGAAATAACTCGCCACTCAATTAGTGACGCGGATTGTCACCCATACTGACACTCGTTGTCCCCTCAAGGAAGATGTCGCAACTGGAAACAATTTGGATCGGCATTCCAAACATGCAAAGAACTGAATTTCGAATTTTTTTCTTTTAATTTTACCCTACTCTGTGTCTTTAAATGACGTTTCATTTATTGCCTCACGTCTTCTCCATGACTATGGCGTGGTTCCAACACGCCACATCGTCATTTCACGTGCACCTGCGTAAGGGGGGGGGAGGGGGGGGTGTCGCTTAATCGCAAGCTGGCGCGGCACGGACGAAGATGGCTTGTTCCAACGGGACCGCGGCCTACGTGCGTTGGTGCAGAGAAAAGGCTTCACCGAAAGTCTGCAGACTGACTAATCCCTCTGTGGGAAGAAAGGTTGCACAAGGGCGCAGCACCAGTCAACAGGCAAACCGGCCACTCTGCACCCGAGGTACGACAACCCCGCATTTCCCTCACAAAAAATATGCACCATGCTCACGTGAAACTTGAAAGGCAAGCGGGAGTCTTCGCGGCACACGCGGTGGCCCAGCCGCTTTGCACGACGTGGGTGCGTGGAACGTTTACAGAAGGAACGCAGTTCCCTCTGCCGTTCCCTCGTATTTGTAACGAGTTCCCGTTACAGTTCCACCGATCCTGAATGGAACGCTGGCGTTCCTCCGTTCCTCCAAAAAAGGAACTAGTTCCAGGAACGCCGTTCCGTACAACACTGGCTGAAGGCTATATCAAGAAAGGATTTCGTTCCGAATGAAAATTCTAACACCAGTTTAGTCTGCAGTCTGCACTTTGTCGATTATGATTTCTCTAGTTCCACAATTAAGCGGCGACGCCTCAAGCCAGATGCTGTGCCTAGCGTTTTTAGCGAATACCCACACTACATGCAGCTTATTTCGCCTAAGAAAAGGCGTAAATTAGAGCGACAGTTTTCAATCTCTCATCAGAAAACCCCGACATCAACCACCGCACCAAAAGAAGGACGCGAGGAAAATG